>OMLM01019000.1:0-14264 GCA_900302695.1 Helostoma temminkii | reverse complement strand
AATTAAGCATAGCTAAGCAGTGATGCCGCTCTGAGTTGAAGTTATTTAGTGTTTGGTCATGCTTTAAATGTTGTGGGATCAGACATTTTTGAGTATGCCTGAATTGTACTGTGCTATATTAGTGATTTTGTAATTGTGATTTTTCATACAGTAAAGCAAAATGTTAAGAAGAGACAAAGGTTAGCTGTAAAAGCAGTAGAATAGGAGCCACTTGTACATCTTTTGAGCAACTGTATCTGAACTGTGCTGCATCAGCAAAACAGTATCATAAAGACTAAACACAAGAAGAATAGCAAAAACTGAAGCTAAACACATTTCCTGTGATATTAAGCGTACTGCAGTTCAGAGAAACCAGTGGAAATATTTTCTGTATGGAAATGACATAGGCTCTTTGTACAAAAGAAAAAATAAAAATACCGTGCTTGTTTTCCTGTCTTTATAAATAGCCTTCAACCAGCCAAAAAACACGTTTTGGTTGTTTTGTACCTCACTTGTAAGTCGCTTTGGATAAAAGTGTCTAAATGACTAAATGTCAAGATAGACTCAGTGCTTACACTGCAGTTTCTTAATGAATGGAACATTAAAAAAACTATGAATGTAATTTCCAGAAAAGTTGGGACTTTTGACTTAAAAACTGATTAGTCAACACACTTGATCTACTTGTCTTTTAAGAAAATGTAGAGTTTGCAAGTTTATAAAATAAAGTAACACCATTAAGATTCAAAAATTTAGCAGGTCAATCAATAACAGGTGAGGGTATCATGACTGGGTATAAAAGCATCCACCAAACGCAAGCAAATAGAATATTTCTCAGTGAAGGATTATAAAGACTTTAGGTCTGTCACTTGTCAGGTGGCATTGTATAAGAAACCATCATGGTACTGTGGTGATATAGTCACATGGGCTCAAGAGTACAAAAAAAAAAAAAAACTACAATCAATGCAATGTCTTCTACCGGGAAGTCAGTAGATATTACCACAGAACAGTGCAGAGCCTAATCTCACATGTGCTACAACACCATGGCTTCATAGACACAGAGTGCATGTGCTTGACTGGCCTGTGTGCAGTCCAGATCTGTCTCCTGTTAAAATATATGGTGAAGAGGAGAATCAGACAACAGCTACCTAGAACTGTTGAGCAACTGACTTATATCAAGCATAAATGGACAATTATTCCATTTTGTAACTCTCAAAAACAGTTTTACTGCTCATGACTGAAGACCAAATTAACAGTACTGTAGCTTCCCATTGCATTGGAGCAGTTTTTGAAAGCGACAGATTCTGTCATTATTCCATCACCCTGAGCCAAAATCCAGACCTGAGCAGCAGGTAACTAGAGTTGCTTGCACCCATACAACCATCCTGATTTCCTGTGTTTCCTGTTCAACCATCATTTGATAGTACTGAGCCGCAGGTTGCTGTGAGGTTAATCTCATCATGAATTAATCCTCATCCTGGCCTCCCTCTGAGAAACACAGAGATGCACTGCAGCTCTGACACTGGATGTGCATGTGCATATTGTGTTTGATATTAGCAAAGCTCAAATGACTCAAACCGCCTAATTTCCTCTCTCTGTGCCTGGGCTACATTGATAAATTAACTTGGCCAAAGCTGGCTGTGCACTCCGTCCAGGCCCCCTCTGAGAGAAACGCCACTGCCAAAGGTCGATCTTATTTATACAAGCTTGACAGGAATAATCAGCATCAGCTCTGAGTTGAATTAAATATACATTCATCTTCCACTTCATGCATATGTTAACAAAGCTTCTGTAGCTTTTCTATGAGTAAATTAGAAGCATCAACCAGAATGGAAGCACAGCTACAACCTTTCCCGCCAAATATGTGTCAATATATTACACACAGTGTTACATGAACAGCAGATGTGAAATTATGGATTTTGATGGATATTACATTTCCTTTAGAAATGCTAATTAAATGAAGTGATTCTGGAAGAATACACTGGTTGGATGACAATGATGACAATATGCATCTTAATGGGGGCTTAATGAGGACATTGATTGATCTCTAGACAGAGCTAGGTTAGCTGTTTCCCACCTGCTTCCAGTCTTTATGCTCCTTAATGTATCAGTCGCCTCATCTGATTGTGTATGCACTAATGAAGCCAGACGTTCCAAGGATTTCTTGGATTGCCGATATACAACCAATACTGCAAAGTCATTACATTAATATTGCTTTACATCATTAAGGACATTATTAGGTAGCTACTAGTGATAAACCTGGTTTCACCCACATCATGTTTGTGACATTTAACACAAACTAATTAAAGACTATTAAAGACAATAATTCAGTAAGATATTGTTGGAAACTTTGTTCACATTTTCCGGCTTAAAAAAAACTTTGAAGTTGTTGTTCATCATAGGATCCAGCTTGTTTTTGTTGTAAAAGCTCATCTTAGCTAGCAGATAAGTTTTATACAGTAGATATTATTATCTCCACTTTTAAACTGACAGTCAGCAGTGCTATTTCATACACATATCAACCACATCATCAATATCCCTGGTTACTGTGCCAAATACTTTAATATTGTGTGAACAGCACACAGCATGGGGACGAATTAATGCTCACCATGAATGACAGACCTTCACAAACAATAAATAGCAGCCGACTACACATGGGGCTGCATAAATGCAAACCAATCAGAGTGCTCATGCTGACCCCTGTCCGCCACATGACAACCGGTAGGTGGTATTAATCTTGTGTCTGATCAGTGTAAAATAGACAGTTGATGTATTTCTGAATAGAAATAAAGTCACTCAAATATAATTCACAAAATGAGTTGTGTATACAGTATATGTGTTTGCATACTAAAAGCATCATTTGGTATTTTTATTATGTTGTAAATAATGGCCACCATTAGTTAAACAGGAATTGCTTTGCTGCTGCAACACAGCTTCGGTTAAGACTCCAACTGCAGGAACACAGTTCACAGCTCATTCATGATAACCACACAATTCAGTCATTTGCTTTACTGTAGAAAGATTGGACACACACACACACACACACACACACACACACACACACACACACACACACACACACACACATTTACACATTTACACATTTGCATGTGCTTGTCAGTTCAAGGAACTAGCACTGATCAAATCACCAGTAGCTTCTCAGACAAAACTGAACTGTGGTAAAACGTAGTTGGTTTATCACTAGCGATTCTAATTGAAGTCTGCAAAGAAATATATCTGCCATAGTGACTAATTCAGTAACTGTCTCACACGTTGGGGTAAATATGTAACTTAAGAACTGTTTCTCATTTTTTCACATGCCATAATGTCAGAAATCCCCAAGTGTAAATTACCTTAAATGGCTACTGATCTGTGTGACCTGGCATGACGTCTCAGGATCTGCATGAGAGCATGTGGGCTTCTTGTTAATGACAGATGCTCTGTGGCACTGGGTAAGCAAGTCATGTTATGTCAAGATGTTAATAAAGTTATTGTCTTTGTCTTCCCCAAACCCACTAAACAGAACAGTGTACATTTTCTTGACATTGGTGTAGAGCAGTGTAAACTGTTTTGGAGATATGGTGGCACAGTATTTAAGTGAAAGGAAAACTGTGCAGCTTATAACCACAAGTAACTTTAAGCTGTCTTATAAAGACACTCAAATGCAATTTGTTTTCTTCCTTTAATGGCAAGTTCACAAGGATTTATACATTAATAAGCAGCACAAACACTGCAACAAGAATTTACATTTTTCCTAAAAATATTTTTTGCACATACAGCAAGTGGGTGACATAATTTTTGTGATGTCAGATATTACACATAAAATGCATCATATGATAACATTATCTTTTTCATAATTAAATTAATCAGATTCAGAACATTTTAAAGTTTAATCTCATTTGTGCAAGATAACTATGTTGACCTAGTTTGTTGATTAAACTTTCCCATCACTTGTTTTTGATAATAGTACATTTATGCAACAAAATGATTAAATTGTTTACTGGACTGCTTCAATTGAAATTTATCTGAACATATGAATACACATTTAAAATCTTTCAAAATGTACAATTTCACAAAAATTCAAATTAAGTTAAAATTATTTACGGCGTTGTCACATAACATTTACTGTAAACCAATGTAAGTCTCTCAAGTATAAGAAATGCATACAAAACTGTGTTTGTAAAAATCAAATCAATTCAATACATTACTCGTTGAGGAAAATGGCAGGAAGAAATTCCTTAAACACATCCGAGGTAAAATATTTTGAGGTATGAGTGTTGATTTATTTATTGATATAGTTTGGACTGAGTATACATAAACACAAAAATGAAGACAATCATACACAAGGTGTGTAATAATTCTGTATGATTCTTACAATTCACTAAAAACCTCTATGTACAAAATTATGGGCCACCGCCAACGAAAATAATAAGTAAAGCCATTTAAGTCTGCGAAACCATGTAGGCACAATGAATTGGCACAGTGTTCTTTAAAATGTGCTTGGCTAAGTAGAAAACTATTTGGTGCATAAAACCTGCAGCTGCTGAGAGGTATGTAGAAAGCCAGTCCTGAAACTACAACTATAAACTACAAACACCAGCAGCTGTTTCCAGTCAGTTCAGGATCTTATCGTCAGCCTTTTCTACCAGCTCCTGCTCACCCTGTGCCAAACAGCTTAAGTCAGTTTTCTGTTTAGTCTTAATAAATGTTCTGTAAGTACTGTGTAGTAGAATTTCTTACAGCCACAAAGACAATTGTTAACAGAGAGAGTTGGAGACTTTTCCCCTGACAGCAACATTCTTAATTACATAGGGAAAAGTGAAAAGAATATATTCTTAGTAGGTGTACCAATACACATGTATATTCCAAGCAACTATGATTTATTGCATGAAAACACCTTTACTGTAACAGTAACCATCAACAAAGAATCTCTCCAGACTCATTGACACTGACATCGACTCAGTGACGATATATCTTTGGTGTATCTGTAGTCGAATTCTTCTGTGTTAGTTTGATGTTAAAAATACAGATAAACAACAAAATCTAAGTCAAATACAATATTTTCATTGTACACAACAAAGGCCCACATTTTTACAGCTATACAAAGTAAAATTGATTGATGAGCTAATTTCAGAGTGCAGCACGTCTCTGCACATTTCCTGTTGTCAAGGAAAATTTCCACTGGGTCACTATTTTATTGTTAACATGAATTACCACACAGATGATGCACTGGCTTATCTTTCATCTACCCTAATGATATCACCAGTTAACACTCGTATAATCATTTGCCACTCTCTTTGAATGTTATCCTTTAAAGGCTGTAATTCTTTTCACTCATCATGCAGAATGTTTTTGGGTCAATGTGAACATAAAAAAATTTCTATCCAAAATTACTGCTTTATAGACTAACTCAGACATGCTGTTATCTCACTGAATATCCATGGTGCTGTGTAGACTCAACATTAATCCAATACTGGCTCCTTTTA
Organism: Helostoma temminkii; assembly: GCA_900302695.1. NCBI lineage: Eukaryota > Metazoa > Chordata > Actinopteri > Anabantiformes > Helostomatidae > Helostoma > Helostoma temminkii. The sequence goes on along the minus strand of OMLM01019000.1, from coordinate 8,802 downwards.
CCTGATCCTCTACATTTTTATCAGACATTCTGACACTGCTTTCTGTCTTGTAATAAACTATACTGTTGTGATATGCCATGAATGATTACAAATACACAAATATATACATATTTCCAGTTTTAGATAGTTGTAATTATGGCTTCTTTACAAATGTAGCCTGATTTTCCAATCATTTTTTCTATATTTTGCACCATGTTCATTGCTGTGATGAATGTCAACAGTTTATGTCAGTGAGAAACCTCGTTCAAGATATATAACTCAAAATATACATTTTTGTAAAATAACTTTTATAATGAGATACTTTATGAACAGTGATGGTGGGGACCTCTTTGTATTTACATTTTCCAGTCTCCGTATTACGGTGAGAAGTGACGTGATGCTGAGAAAACCTACAAGACAAAAATGGAAAGTGACCATGAATAGGAACTGAACATTATATTGATTAAAGTTAATAATATACAGCATATTACATACTATTAATGCCAGAATAATTGTCTGTCTCACCTGTCTGTGAAGAACTTCACATTCTAGCCTGACACCCAGCTGTGTGTGTTGGACTTCACTCTCTGGGGAAACCCATGAGGCCCAGCTGCAGGGTCAAAATTAAAGTCCAGCGACCCACCATCCATCAGGGTGTCATGGAGTACAGACTCCATGTCACATTCAAACCTCTCAAGGGACATGTTGTCCAGGTCACTTGGCAGTCGCTCCTGATGATGACCATGTGGGTGAAGTTCCCTGTAGCCTTTGCTACTGCTGTAGCTTGCTGCGACATCATTTGTGTGTGCTGAGTGTCCCTGGGGCAGTTGCATGCATGTCCTCAGGCTGATCATTTGAGGAGAGGCCCTTGAAAGACTAGTCATACTAGTCAGTGGGATCATGTTACAGCTATTCAAGTCTTGTGAGGCTGAAGGACCCTGGCTATGTATAGTTTGTGGATTTACATGAGGAACTGGATGACACTGAGGATGCTTCATCATTTTTACTCCATTATGACCTCCCATGCTGGTATGGCTGCTGTAAGTGGGCATTAAGCATCCTCCCCTCCCAACCTGAGACACTAGTGTATCCCTTGAGGACATCATGTCCCTGCTGGCATCTGCATCTGAGGTCAGCAAGTCTTTGAGGAGACCAGCAGGGCAGATATACTGGTTGTCATAAGCCCCAAAGCCCACTTTGGTCTCTGGCAGTGTCTGCATGGGTGCGGGGGAAAGAGAGTTCATCCTCATCTGGCTATACATGCACTTACGGTAGTCCTGCTGTGGGTGAGGGGTCAAGCCAGAGGAGCTGTAGGGACCACTCTGAAGTAAGGCAGAATTTGAGGAATGCGAAGAGTCAGAACCCAGTTGGGGGGTTTTAGGAGACCGCAGGTTCAGGTTATCCAGCAGACTCTCCATGACATTCTCCGAGCCATGCTGGCCCATTGACCCGGCCACTTTGGGCAGTCTCGGCAGGGTGGAAGTTATCTTAGTCCCAGACGCTCCAGGATACATCATGTGTCCTTCAGACTCTGCAAGGTCATCCTGTTCAGAAGGAAAAGGTGAATGATGACCACTCAGAGTGCTGGCATTAGAGCTGGTGCGTGTCCTAAAAGAGCTCCAGGCTTCAAAGTCCTCGTTACTGCGGGAGTTTGGGCTTCCAAGCCAGTTAGAGTAGTGGGAACCAGGACTGGCTGATCCTCCCTCAATCTCTTCTTGTACAGCCATCTGGGTACAGAAATAAGTGAAAACCTTAAACATGATGCTGTAAACTACACCAGTATATTATAAACATACACTAATCTTGGTTTAGCAGAACAGATAATGAAAGCAACCATACCTTTTTCTTTGTGGCCCTTCCTCTGCTCTTGGCAAACTTACTGTTGTTGTCCATGGAGGCAGCTCTGCGTCGGGGTGACTTCCCATTCTTTCCCCCTTCTGGGTTCAGCATCCACCAGGAACTTTTTCCTGTTCCCTCATTTTGTATGCGCACAAAGCGACTGTGCAGAGATAGGTTGTGTCTGATGGAGTTCTGGGTTGGAAAAGATTGAATCACTGGTATGTTGACATGTTCTACAATCCAATAAAAATACCTCCAAAGCACGTAATTAGTTTATAATCACCAACTATTCTAATGCATCTGTAAAGTGATATGAACATTATGTTAAACAGATATTATACCAATAAACAATTATATTGTGCTGTAAAAAGAAGCAGCTGTTAACTATTCCCAGTTTCTCCTCAGTGGGACTTAAATGAGAAGGTGCTTTGTCTTGCAGGAGAAATGCTTGTCATTTTTCATGCAGATTGGAAAAGAGGTTGAGTGTGATGTCAAATCGAGCAGATGAACAGGAAGTATGCATATGTCCATGTCCTCCGCTAACAATATTATCCCTGTTAAGCTTTGTCCACTCCATCCTTTTGCTCTGCAGCAAAAGGCACAGGTGGTGGAACATGTGGTGTCATTTCACACTGAAGACAGATGTCAGAACAGCCAGAGAACAGAATCTGTTGCAGAATATATGCTATAATACGCTAACAAATAAAATAAAAGATGCCATTAAATGGATGAAATGCACAACATGTATTACTAATTATGAAAGTTAAGATAAGTTTTCAGTTCCCTTCAAGATATTTTTGGCTTCATTTGATAGTAGACACTAACAGACAGGAAGCATGAGAGTGGAAGAGCAGGGGCATCATGTAACAAAGGCCTGTAATGTCTGCTGTTCGAATCCAGACAGAAAGACAGCCTCTGTGCAAAATCTAATATGCAACTAACTGTAGTGCTGGAAGGAGGGTACAATAACACACCAGAGAACAACATGAGATGTTCTAGCAAAGAATTTCCCCTAAATACCCACGTGAACCCAAAAGCAGCTCCCTGCAGTCAGTAAAGCCAGATGCCCCCAACCACTGCATTCGTCAGGGATGTACAAAGCATGGAGATAAGGGCACTCAAATAGAAACAATAGATAGACTGTGTGAGTAAATCTGTGAAATGTTGGTCTTGGGTCATGGTCTGGCTTTTGGCAAACAGATTTGGTGTTTATTAATCAACTGAATGGGATACATCAGTCCTATTAATATGACTGAATATGTTTTTTAATTGTGAAACATACATTGTTATTTATAACTTAATTATTAATAAAAGAAATACTTTATCATATATGTGCATATATTGTTTAATTAAAATCTTATTTTTAAATTACCCCTGCGGGGACTAAGCGGTATAGCAGATGAATGAATGAATGAATTTTTAAATTAATTTTACATATTTAATTAATAGCTATATATTGTTAATTAAGGTAACTGTATAAACAAGTCCAACTCAGGATAATGATAAAAATAAAACAAAGTTTTATTTAGCGCGATCGCCTTGTTGCAAAGGCACTAGAGCATGGGCAAGTTCAACCTCAAACTATTCTTCAACTGTAGCCTGATCCTAAAAGTAGAGGCAGCAGGTTGTGCATGAATGAGAAATCTTTACCAAAAAAGAAACCAATGGGAGGTTACAGAGTTCAAAGTGAGGATGGGGAGGGCGATCGGGTGAGATGTTGTTGCCGGCAGAGTTGGGGTCAATAAGTTCACTGCCTGCTGAACACAAGCTCCTCAGCCGACACTAACAGAAACATGCAAACAAGTTGGATGGCGCAGTAACAGAGGAGGAGAAGCATCAAATACTATGTGCACTATAACAGAACCAAACCCCAACCACCCCCCTCCTGAACCGGACTCCTCCCTTCTATTCCACTGACGTTTAAATAAGGCTTCCTGTGTCAGAGGACATCCTGCACATGCGGGCTGGAGATACTTGAGGTGGAGTTAACACACACCGCACAGCCACAAAATACAATGCTTAATCTGTCTAATGTTTTTAAATCGTGACCTTTTTTTTTTCTTTTTATATGATATCAATCAGTAAGCGAAGACAGGAAATGAGCCATTAGTGGAAGACCTGAGATCAGTGCAGTGTGCTGCTCAGACTCGGTCTATAGACCAACTTTATTCCACTAACCAAACAACATATCGTGCTCACACATGACTGAGATCGCTGTTGATATGAAAATGTTTACAGCCTCTGATTAGCGCCCACAATAGATCATGAACTGCATGACTGGGGCCTCAGAAAGGGCATTCTCTGCTCGGCCTTGGCTAATCCTTGTCTGAGACAGACCTTGCCTCAGCTGAAAGAGAACAAAGACGTCCCCTGCCTCAATAATGCAATTCATGGTATTCCTCTGAAAGCCCAACCCAAGGCATATACGTTTCATTGTTGTCCCTTAGAAAACATATTGTTATGGCCCTCACTTTTAACCAGCTTTGAAGTAGTAAAATACGGCTCGTATTCTCGTCTGTGTGTAGAGCATTAAGAAATCTGTATGATCTTCATTGACCTTTCTTGACAGCCAGGATAGTTCCCAGACACTGATTATGCAGGGCTGTAGGAGAAATATATTGAGATATATTGTGCGATTAGAGTAATGATCCAACACAAGATTGTAAATGGTAAAATGTTAAATGGTTTGCACTTGCTGTATATAGCTTCTATTTTATTGGTTCTCAGACACTTTACACTCTTTCTCACTCATCCTACCATGCGTGACTCACATCAGGTAATATGGAGTTCATTGTCTTGCCAAAGGATACGGAGAATGACCACTCTAGCTCCTGAGGCACAGCTGCCACTACTTGTACAAGTGTAAAGATACGCTACATGCGGTATATAAAATAAAATGTTTAAGTATAATGCAGCTTTGCCTTCGCTGCTTTTGGTTTTAGGATCAAAACTGTGTTGTGCATTGTGTTGTGTTTGTGTGTGGGACTGCTTCAATTGATTTTTGTGTGCTAAATATGTAATGTTTGGTGTCAGTTCTACATCATTTCTTGTTTCGTAACCACCAACATCTCATTACTAAACAGTTGTTATTAAGCTTTAATAAATGCTTTGTGCTCTCATTACTGTAAACTGTGTAAGGAGCATTTCTTAACGCATTTTTTCTTACACAAACTACAACGAAGAATATTGCATATTGAGTTTTATTACCATACTGGTCCTCTGTCTGTTGATACAAGGATTCCTAATCTGGCTAATGTATTTTTCTTCTAACAAAATTTACATCCAACCTTTATTATTTTATGTACCCAGTGATCAGTGATTATATGTGATCAATAATCAACACAAACTCCTGCAGCACGAAATAACTCCTCCTACTGGACTCCAAAACAATTGAAATGACACAGCTGCTGTTTCTGGTGTAGTGAAGCATGAGACTCGCAGTAACGGTCACAGGATAAGTAAACAAACAAGGCCCCAATGCAACAACAGGTGCTGCGACAGTGAAAGTGGCTACACTTACTATTGGTCCAAACATTTTACATACAGCGACAGAAACAACCACAGACAGGACAGAAGATCTCCCAGGAGAACAACTGCCAGAGACCATCTGCTACTCAAATCAGTAACATAGTTTTATATCAATGATGAGACCAATGAAAGACTGGAGGGAAAACACTTTAAATTTGCATTTACATTGAGTGGTGTCATGCAGCAAAAATACTGAAGTGAGACTATGTAAAGCTTTAGAGAGGAATAAACATGACTTTTCTTCTTTCAAGTAAACATCTGAAATGCTGAGAAATTAAACACACCAACCCTAACACTAACTGCAGGACACCTTATTTGTCCTGGGATAACCACTAGCATATATTTATGTTTGCAAACCCTAACCCTAACTCCTGACATAGTGTGTGCTACTGACATTATTACATTATTACATTTGTACGCTCGTGCTAGGCTTTGCAGGCCACAGATCAAGTAAAACAACATGTAAAGAAAGTTTATTCAAATGTTCATCTGTGATGTGCTAAAAGTATGCTAAGATGTGACTAATTTAGTTAGTTACACATTTGTCATATGCATATATTGTCATTTGAAACTTACAGTTTGCTTATATTAGCAAATATCAGCCACCACTATCCACAGGTAACACCAGTATATTCAAGGACACATTTAAATCAACATAAGTACTATTGTTTTAAGGTAATAAAATGTGGCACAGCCATTTCTAAAGGAGAATGAAGGTACAAAGTAAAAAGGGAGACAATGCCACTGCTGGCTACAGTCATCACACCCTTCCTCTCACTCATACACACACACACCCACTGAAGTAGTCACTGGAGATGAAAGCTAAGGATACCAAGTTATATTGCTCATTATTTTAACTGTTGATTTGTACGAGAAAGAAAAGTTACATAGTCCGGTTGTAAGGGAAATCTATAATGTATTTTGCAGTGTTATATTTCTTACTTATTAGAGCTACATTGACCTCAGAGATGAGTGCAACTGTATTTTTGAGTTGCTAATAATAAATTCTCCTGTAGCACTATACTTGTTCGGTGTGTTTCAATTATATGCATCAGATAAAACTGTGCACACTTTATACAAAAATAAAAATGCTTTTGTAGATGGCTCAAAGCTAGAATTGTTATAGCATCACTATAGTCACATCTGGTATACATAGCAAAATAAAAAAGCACAACACTTGCAGAGATTACAGTAAAAAGACAAGCCACTTCCTGATAGTGACTTCCTGTGCACCCCTCCCCCCTTTCTCCTCTGACCCAGGAAGTGCAAGCACAGTTGAAAATGACTCTGGGATCTGAGTTTTCTGTTACAGGGTGGTAAAAGAGAGAAACACATGCAGATAAAGAAGAGCCCTGCAGCTCACTTCGTGGCTCCGGACACAATGCAGGGTACTTCATTAACACTGAGCGCCAAACTAAGTGACCTACTTCTGCTACAGTTTTGAAGTGGGGCCATGAAACGGCAGGGAGAGCTTTGTCTGAAGAGTCCAGATCTTAGATAAACATGGTGGGAACGAGCAAGAACGATGCATACAGTTAAACTTCATGTGATGTGATGTTGATTACAAAACACACGCACACACACGCAATCCTATTTAATGACACTTAAATATTCAGAAACGTGACCTCTAATCTGTTTTAGCCTGATGTTTTACAGGATTGGACTCTAATCTCAATCACTTTTGATCTTGCCTTTCTTTCTTCACACCATATTTCCTTGCCTCCCTTGGTACCCATGCACTTTAATAATGCATTGAGGCAAATTTCTTTTTGTAAACATCATATAGAGGGTAGTTGTTATTCTACACAGACTCAACGACAATCTAAGACATGCCACAGATTCACCAGACTCACACATGTGCAGACAGCAGACTGTACACAAGCCCCAGCACACCCTCAGCCACTCAGCTGACTGCTCCCCTTCTTCCCTCAAGCCGTGGTCACTTTGCGTTAAAAGCCCCTGCCACAAGCATCCTTTTCTGTTTTTTGTAAGGTTTGTAAGGTTTTTTTTTTCTTGCCACTGTTAGTAGCTGTTCTTTTTTAAGGCCCGTGTCCCAAACTCAGTTTTTAAATCAACTTTTAAGCATTTAATATTGAAAGGTGATTAATTTTAGAATGTATCACTTACTAAAAATGTAAAGTACACCTAAATCTACAGTCACATTAGTGAGGCTCTGAGCCTATTTATATGGTCATTTGAGACACATGCACATCAGCTTGCTAACATGCCCACAATGACATACAACAAACACTTTAAATTCAATACTTTGGGAATAAGGTGCAGGTACAAGTGAAGCCACTGGAGAGAAATATTTAATTGGTAACACTTTTATCTGTAAACATTACCTATACTTTAGATCTTAATGCATTCAACCTTGGTGGCAGGACACTTTGCATTTAACCCGCTCTGTGGTTCCACTAATGAGCACTTGATCTGGGCATGTTGCTCATGGACATAAAGAAACCTTTCCACTGAACAGCTCAGCTCTTCCTGAATAAATACTGTAAGTGCTGTCTGTCACTAGTTTCCACAACGATCATATGCAAAGAGCACAATGAACAAGCTACTTGATTTCACGTAGGGACAATTTTGACGTGTGTTACGAGCAACCATTGCACATATTGGTGCAGAGTGCTACCAAAACTTTCCATCCATCAAGAGCAGCACATACAAACCCAAACTGCCGTATAACTGCGTAGCACTACACAGCAATGTTATTGTTTTTTACAAACCTCATAATCTTTAAAGCTTTACCGGTTTCTAGTGTTTTACCTGTTTTGAACACATCAGAACCTCTGTTCCATTTTGACTCTGGGGTGCTACTTCCTGTTCCATTATTAAAGGTTACAGTTCACTGAGAAAAACAGTGGTAATACCAGTAAGGTGGTAAAGTACATGCTGCACGTTGCCACTCATATACCCACTTTTATCCCTGGGGAACTAGTCCTCACATCTGGCAGGAGCCCTCTCTTTCTGACAAAGGCATAAAGATCACTAAGCTGCCACAAGATTTGGAGGGAAAACAAAAAAGGGAGACAGGAAGCTCTAGTGGCAGCAGCGTTGCCTCCATCCTGGCCTCCACCCACCTTCAGTTTTTTAGGTGGAGTTAAATAATCACTGAGGTTCAAACCCAACGCCCTCCACCCACCATGAGGTCTCTGGCTTGTCTCTATCTGTCATTACAATCAGAGATGTTCATGCATGTGGGCTCTAAAGTCAACACATAGACCAGTAGACAGCCACAAAACATAATAAATCAAGTGGATGATTTCTTCTAGCACGTGAATGTGGACATGGAATAAAATGACTTCACATGAAATTCAATGCACAAACATCATCCATACATGGTCTTTCCTCTTGATAACTCCTTTTTTTCCATTCCTGACCCTCATGTTTTGCAGGGCGGGGATGTTAACACATGGCACTGTTTTCCATCTACTCGGCAGGAAATGCATC
>OMLM01018994.1:0-22392 GCA_900302695.1 Helostoma temminkii | reverse complement strand
CACCCCATCCCAGCCCTACGTCCCCACTCAGCCTTACACAGCATCTACTTACACGCCATCTACTTACACACCGTCTCAGCCTTACACACCGTCTCAGCCTTACACACCATCTCAGCCTTACACACCAAGCCAAAGTTACTTAACGCCTCAGTCTTACTCACTGTCACAGCCCTCATCGCTCACATCCAGCCAGCCCCAGACCATCCCTCAGAGCAAAACCGAGTCCACAAAACCTGCCTCAAAGAAACAGAATATCTTTGTGAAATCTGGAAACCTGCTGAAGAACAAGGTAAGTGTTGATTCTCATCTGCTGCAGCTGAACACGTATCGCTGAATATACACGTCTGAGTCTATTTCTTTTCTAGTTACAGTTCAAACGAGGTGAAACCGGAACAGGAGAATCCTGAAAAACGAGATGATTTAACTTCCACGGCTGATTGATATGTGATTTAAAAAGCTGAGAATAATTATTTTAAGTTAATCTTATCTCTGACTCTCTATTTTATCTGAAAGATTTTTGTTTGTGTTTTATGTACGAATGAAACTGCAGCATTTTAATGCTTTTTCCACCTTCTGATCTTTCTGAAGCTTTTTCAACACTAGGTTTATTAAAAATACAATGTTTTGGTCATGAACTCTTGTCAGGGACGTATTTCTAGTGAACTCGCCGAATCTTCTGCATGTTTTCATCTTAATGTGTCTGTTGTAAACAGAAGAAACTCAATTAAACGCTGTCATGTGAATGCAGTGGAACGTTTGAATGTTTTTTTTTTATAAATGTGTTGTAATTCTTTCATTTGCTGCTCTCATGTAGCCACCAGATCTCCTTCCTTCTTCTCCATCTGCACTAATTACTCAGCGTCCTGACGCCACTTCACCCTCCTACTCAGGTCTGTTCCCCTCAGTATCTGCAGAATCTGTTTGCTTTTGCTTTTGTCAGATCGTCATAGTTCATATGTTCATTGAGCATTTATGAGCAGCAGCAGGCAGAAGAGCAAAGTTAAATGTTTAGGCACTTTAAGGGAGGTTTTCCATGTCATGTTACTTTCCTGGTTTAGATTCTTAAATAAAGAAATCAGCTCCACCGTTTCCCACTGTTGTTTCTCTTCCACACAAAAGTCTCTATAGGAACACAGAACTTTATCTGTATTTTTTTATTCCATACTAGAAAACTTCTTTGCCGTATTTAAATTTTTACCTTTGAAAGTTTCTGGTCTGTGTTTATCAACAGCGTCATTCCTTAAAGCTGCGATACCTAATGTTTCACATCAAATCATTTTTAAAAACAGCCACAGTTGAACAAAGTGCTGAATATCCTGGAGCTTCACTAAATTACAGTACAATACATACAATAAAATAAAACAAAAAGTTAACATCGAAACACTTTAGAGAATAAGTGAGTTCTTAGTCTAGTGCTAAAAATGTGTATGGATCAGAAGACTGTTCCAAAGCTTCGGGCTGCTACGACATAGGCATGAAGATGGAACAGTTACAGGTAGTTGATTAGCAGATCTAAGGTGACTGGACTTCTGTACGGCCAGAGGAGCTTTAAAAAGAATCTCAATTCGACGTTTGACTGGAAGCCAGTGCAGCGTCATTACATCTTAGATATAAGAACCGTTGTGACAATTTTCAACTTCCTTATAGAGAGAAGTTTGTGAGTTTGACTACTGAGTTAATCTGTTTATCAAACACTAATTTTGAGTAAAAATAATCCCAACATTCCTGGCATGATCATGGACATTTGTTTCTGGGTCACATACAGGCCTCCTGCGTTTTTTCCACTGAGACGGTGCCATTTGTCACTGCTACGGTCTGCAGCTGCACCACAAAGCAAAACTTATGAAAAGAACAGGCCCAGACACGAGTTCTCATTTCAAACGAACATAGGAGCAGGTCACAGAAAACCCAGCTGCAGCCAAACACCAGATGGAGTCAGAAACTGGACCTAAGTCTGCAGAGAGAGCTAACAGCTAATAGCTGAGGAGGAAGGAGTCTCTGTTCTCAGGAATCCATCTGAAATTATTGATAGGGCCTTTAAAGTACATTGTGGTGTAGTGGTAGATTTTAGAGATGTACTTAGTACTTAAACTTGAGTAAAAATATTCAAATTCTACTTTCATTGAGTCTCTAGATAGACTTTACTGACTCTGTGTTTTTGTTCTTTCTGCAAAGTCTGAAAACAAAGAACAAGAAAAGGTAATGACACCGTTTGTAGTTTCCTTCTGTGCACGAACTGGTTCTGATAATGTGACCTGATCTTCACCGAAGTCACAAATATCAAACTGTATTTCTAAGCTGAGGAAACACAAACAGTCACAATCGTTCATGTGTTTACTGAAACACAGAGTGATGCTGAGAAAAGTCAGTGAACCATGTAAGTCAGTCAGAACCATGAAGGCATCAGACCTCATGTGTCTGTTATTTCTGTCATGCGCAATACAAAATGCTAAATCACCACCATGGAAGCAGCTGCTGTGGACTCCCACAGGGAAGTGATGAGTCAAGTTGGAAAAAATCTGATTAGCAATTAGAAAACACTGCCTTCAAAATAAAAGTTCCTTATTTTGCATTGGTACAGGTACATGTGGGAATTCTGGTATGGCTCCTTCAGGTGGGTTCTGGAAGAAGACAGGACTTTATAGAGATTCTACAATAATATGACAAAATTATGTTAAAGTTGTGGAGATAAACATAATAATAATAAAGAAGGAGATTAGTGCTGCAACATAAATAATGTGTGCTACATGTTGGATGTGTGAAACAGGAAAACAGATCCTCTAACCACTGATGAATTCTGCTGCATCATGTGGACAGAACAGGACAATCAGGATGACAATAACATGAAACTGTGGAAAAATGTGATTTGGAAAGATGCCAAGCAACTTCCACAAGAGACACGAAGGACATTTAGTGAGAATAAAAACTCAAAATATGCTTAAAGTCTTACACTTGAAGTACCAAAAGTAAAAGTATGCACACAGCTATGTATTATTTCAGTGGATTATACATAAAATATTGATGCACTGATGCTGCAGCTGGTGAAAGTGGAGCAGATTATAATCAGGTAATGTAATAATGTAATAATGTAATAAAGGTTAATCCATAGAAAAACATAATTTATTTGTTGATTATAATTTATACTACATTTGCAAATTAACTTGTAGTGTAAAAACGAGTAAAAAGTACTTAAGTAATTGCAAATACACCTTTACCTTACACAGAATACAGTACTTAGTTACTTTCCACTCAGAGAGTTTTGGTAACGTTACTCAGCTTTGGTTTTATTTTGAAGCGCGTCGCCGGAAGCTTGTGGTTTTATTTTGAAGGATTGACGGATGTAGCCGTTAGCTTACAGAAGTCACCGGAGCTCCGGGGGACAGTGATGGGACACATCCGACATTTAATCCACATTTATCTAAATAAAGTCCGGACTCAGCCGCTGTTCATGGGGGAACGATAGTTTCAGTGTTTTATGTTGGTTTACAGTGTGTTCGTCGTCAGGTTTTAGCGGCAGAGACCCGCAGCGTAACTGTTGTTCCCGGCGGAGGAAGTTTGCTGAGGGCCGGACATGGAGGACTCCGGCTCGGCCCTGGAGAAGAATGTGGCCGACCTCACGGTGATGGACGTGTATGACATCGCCGCCGTGGTGGGCCAGGAGTTCGAGCGGATCATAGACCAGTACGGCTGCGAGGCTCTGTCCAGGCTGATGCCCAAAGTGGTCCGGGTGCTGGAGATCCTGGAGGTGATGGTGAGCCGCAGCAGCATCAGCCCGGAGACCGAGGAGCTGCGGCTGGAGCTGGACAAGCTGCGGCTGGAGCGGATGGACCGGCTGGAGAAGGAGAAGCGGCACCGCAAGGTCCGAGACTGAGCCACGATACTGCGCAGATTAAAGCTAAACTACCTGCTGACAGGTTAATTAGTAGGTCCATTAAAACAAGCTGGTACCAAACAGTAACAGAACCTAGTTAGAAGTACCAGTACCAGTACCACACTGTAGTAACACCACCGCGTAAAAATCATCAGTACACAGAGGAAAACTACCATTACTACACAGTTAGAAGTACAAATACTGCAAACAAAAATTATTTTGCAAGTAAAAATACTAAAACCACATCATTATAAGTAAAAGTTTGTGTACCAGTACTGTGTACCAGTATCAGTATCAGTATCGTCATGTAAAAATACTCAGTGGCAAGTGTTACTGAAGTAAAAATATTATTACCACACAATTAAACAATTATAAGTAAAAGTCCTGCATTTGACCTTAATAAAAGTATTTCTAGGAAAAGTACTTTTTGTATTACAGAGTAGCTTAATGGTGTTTGTACTCTGACCTTAGTAGTAATATTAGTTAGAAGTACTTATGGCGATTAAAATACTTCATCAGAAGTACCAGAAACACACTCTTTTTAAAATACTCACTGTAAAATACCAAAATACTAGAAGTACCAGTACCATGCTGTAAAACATATATATAGAAGTATTAATAGCACCTTGTAAAAATACTATATTAAGTTAAGTAATTTTAAGTACTTCAGTTGTTTGTGAAGGAAAAGTACCAAAAGTACCAAGCAGTAGAAATCCTGCACCTACACCAGTACTGTGTACCAGTTCCATCTAGTACAAATACTCTTTTAGAAGTAAAAATCATGAATTCAGAGTATAAATACTAAAAATAAAAATACTTAATTACAAGTAAAATTTAACCCCGATAAAAGTATTCAGTGTACTAGCTGTTCATAGAGAGGTTCATAATAGGAGGAACTCCTCGTTAACTCTGACCTCAGTGATAAAGAAGTGAAACATTATGAGCTTCATAAACATCCAGTCCATTTTACCGCAGGTTTGTGCACAAGCAAAGTACTTTGTGAGTACTTTAAATGTACTTCCAGACGAGCAGATGAGGTGTCGGTGCAGTTTTAAACGAGCCCGTCAGTCTCTGTGCTATAAAAAAGCTCATAAGTCAGTTTCTCGTGACACAGTGACTGATGACCTGCGTCTCATGACGGTGGTGAAGTGGATGTTTCCGACGGCTGATTCTGCTGAAACGTTTGGGAAACATCTGCAGCACGAACGCGTTAACACATCCAGCGTGGAATCTCCCTGGCTCGTGTTCAGCTGTTTTTTTCCACGTGTGTGTTTCCTCTTGTTCTTTCTAGAATAAAGATTCAAACGCTTTGTTGACACAGGCTGCGAGAACACTGCAGTTTACTTTTTCCCACAGACTCGTTGTGATGTCTCAGTTTACCTGATTTGAAAATGGCTTCATGTCGGTTCTGTTTGGCCAGAACCTGAATATTTTCAGTCTGGTGTCATGTTCGGAAAAGAAAAGCATCAAATCTTCACGTTTGAGAAACTGCAACAGGAGAATATTTGGCATTTTAGGTTAAAATAAAAATATATTATTTGATTTATTATCAGAATAGTTTCGGATTCGTTTCCTTTTCTAAATTGATTTTGCACATGTACACGTGCAAATCTGCACTTGTACAAATGCCAAACGTTTTTGTTTTGTGTCTAAAACATGATAATTTTCTCCTTTTCTGTGTTTTATGTTATAAATCTTTCTTTATTATTAATAACTTAATCATAAGCAAAAAGCAAAGGCAGTGCCCACATGGAGGTAAATCTAGAAGACATCAAAACAAAACTTAAACATTAGTTTAAATACAGAAAAACAGAATAAATTATATTAAAGTGCAGTTTTCATCAACATTAAAAAAATTCACAATAATAACAATAATAATTTACTTGAAGAATCAGTATCAGAAAACTGTCAAATGTAGTTCAGCTCCGAAGTGCTGTGGAGTAAAAGTATAAATACTCATGGAAAGTATTTGAGTAAGCGTTGCATATCATGATACAGGGGTTATGATTCAGGGTTTATCACGATACTTGTGATATATTTATATAATTTTAGGAAAACTGTTTTAAATAAAGTATTTTCAACACTTAAAACTTAAAACAAACTTCAAACTTAAAATGCACCGTCTGCCATAAACCTTTGCATTAAATAAATAACATATTGCGATACTCAATATTTACCACCTAGTGAAAGCACTCAGTTACTTTCCACCACTTATGATCCATTAAACCTGGAAATCTAAACAAATTAACGAAGAAAGGGAAAGTACATGTTCACTAATCTACTTAGAAATTACTGCGCAACAAGATAAAAGCAGAACCTGCCTGAGAATTAGCAGCTTTTTAAGTTTTCTTCAGTATCAAAGTAATACACAGGTAGATGTTTGTATATTCAGGGGCTCATTGCAGAAGAGAAATTACTAATAGATAATTCGGCTCTGATGTTTCAGAGTTATTGCAGTTCTTTCAGGGAACTGTGGATATGTTGAGCAAATGTTACGACAAATCCATCAAGTTCATGTTGAGATATTTCTAAAAAAACTGAAATGTGAAGCTCAGCTCAGCAGATCACCAATGTCATAAAAATTCATCCTCTGGGGAGAACGAACATCAATCGATCATTCCAACATGGCCGTATTTCACCCATAATTCCTTTTAATGTAATAACGCTTAATGTTTTATGGTCCGTGTGCAGGAGCTGGAGCTGGTGGAGGACGTCTGGAGGGGAGAAGCTCAGGATCTGCTCACCCAGATCGCCCAGCTGCAGGAGGAGAACAAAACCCTCCTCACCAGCATGTCCATCAAAGACCCCATGACCGAGGAAGACCTGCAGAGGCACGAGGGTGAGCGTTCGGGTCCAGCTGAGGTGTCACTGTCACCAGGGGTTAATATTTATGTAGCAGTTGCATTACTGCACTAAAGTCATTGTGTTTTTACAGCGTTCTGGAAAAAACAAGTTAGAATTTGCGCCACGTTTGGTTGGAAACTCGTCTGCTCGCGCTCACATTCCTGTTCCTCTCTGTTAAGAACACTGTCTCACACACACACACACACACACACACACAATACTAAAATACTGAACAGATGTCTGGATTTAATGTAAAAAAAATCATTTATCCCCCAGCATGGTGTAAATGTTAAGATCTTCACTGGAGCCTCCACACAAGGTTTTATGTTGTTTAATTTAACCGATTTCTTACAAACACAGTGATAAACAGAACAAAACATCCACATCTAAACACATGAACTATTTATCAGTCTGCAAATAACAGCTCTTTGTTCTTCACTCTGGTCTTTCTGAACTAAATCCAATATGAATTAATGTATGTACACAGTGTTTAATCAAACAGTCTTCACTGCAGAGTGAACACATCAGACAGTAGACGAGCTTCACTGCACCAAAATCAAAACTGATGTTCATTTAAAGTAATTTATTTACTGTTGATTGATTAATGAGACACGTCTCTCAGCCTCATTTAAGTATCATCCTCACATAGATTTTCTATTCATGTGTGTTTACCTGCATCACCTGCTTCAGCTGACCAGATCGTTTTAGGTAGTAAACTGTTGAGATGCTTCATTAAAGGTTCGTGCGCATAAAATGGAGAGTGAGATGTTAGTTTCTGCCTCTGAGTAATCACTGCAGACTGAACGCTGGTCAGGGAACAGCAGGAGACGTAGCCAAGAGAAGAAGAGAGTGAGAAAAATACAAAAGTAAAGATCACAAAGTTGCTCTAACACACAAGACTGCAGTGATGTCACAATCTGTTGCTTTTCTTAATTGGCCTGTTTCCTGGAACCACATCGCCACTGCTTATTTTCCAGACACATGTTTCACTTCTGCTCTGTGACTAAAGATCAAGCTGGTTTTGCTATATAGGCAGTTATATACTTTTATCTGTTAATTAAATCATTTCTCTTTTCTAATTTAAATTCCCTTTGTGGCTTCTTATTTTTCAGAAATGTGAAACACGTCTGGAATCTGTGTTTTTACACCACATGGTTCCAGCTTAGTTTTAGAACCACTTTTCACACATAGCAATCTATAATCTACGTGAAGTTCTTACTGTATTCTTCCAAGTGTTCCAGGGGGCATACTTTCTCTAGCTCTGCTCTGATTGGTGCAGCCTGGGAAGCAATTGATTCTTACCTATGCAAAAGACAACCACCTGATTTATGACTTCTGAAGCTCTGTTGGTGATTGTTGGCTTCCTGGCATCCCTGACCAGTTATTGTCCAGTCACACACTTTGTTCAGGCAACTTTATGAAAAGTCCCTGTGGTTCCAGACCCCTTTCATTTCCTAATTATTGAGACACAGTGTGTTTTATTGTGTATAAATTGATATTTCCTAAAAAATTAAATTTTTCTATGTAGCAGAAGTGCAAAAGTTAAGTTTCTAATGTGACTGTAGAGAAGTAGATGTTTTCACACCGTTCGTTCCATGTTAACATTCATTCTGATATGGTATCCTCACAGCCAAGAATAACAATGAATAATTGACAAACACAGTCTATGCAGAAAAGAAGAAAAGTGCTGATAACTAACAAACATGAAGGACACATTTGTTATTTCCTAGAATTGTGTTAAGTCCTCTTGTGCTTGTTCTGTCCTCTGTCAGAATCCTTCACACAGAAACTTCCAGTGAAGCTTCAATAGATAAGTCGGGACGGTTTTCTTCCTGAAATCCACCTCCAGAAACTGGGTTACATTGTTTATATCAGTATGTTCGCTCATGTTTTGTGGTTCTTACACATAAAACTCCCTCTCCATTATGTGTCACAGATTTCCATATTGTACGTCACTTGTCGCTCTGATTCTAAGTCCAAACATGACTGAGCCAAGAGGTTTAGATGCAATTTAATTGCTCGGTATGTCCTCAGGCTTGTTTGGGTCTGATTCACTTTGACTTTATTATTTTTCCTAAACCAGGGCAGCCATGGTGTTAATAACAATCTGTTTGTCCTTTATCCAACAAATTTTCTGTGCATTATAAAGCTCTTAATTTTCACAATGTAACAGAAAAAATAAAGCAGCGTATAGATGTCATCATCATATACTTTAATATGGAGTTGGACCCGTTTTGCAGCTATAACTTAGAACTTCAATTCTTCTTTGAAGGTTTTACACAACACTGTGGACTCGGACCTGACTCGCAATCTCTGTTCCAGCTCATGCCAAAGATGCACACTGGGGTTGAGGTCAGGGCTCTGTGTTCTCCCACGCTGAACTTCTAAACTTGTAAAACCATGTCTTTATTGTCTTTGTGCCCCAGTGCACAAAGCAGTCATGTTTGAATAGAAAAGAACCTTCCCTAAACTGCCACAAAGTTGAAAGCATAGCATTGTCCAAAATGTCTTGTTGTGCTGAAGCATTAACATTGTCCTTCACTGGCGATGAGGGGCCCTGAAACCCTGAAAACAGTCCCACACCATGGCCAAATACTTTTGTACATATAGTATATATGTATATTGGTCTGTCAGCATTAGCTCCCAGTACAACAAGTCCTCCAACTTTAATGCCCATGTAGGTGTGGATGCTACATAAACATGTTTGACATTTTTAGCCTTAAAAATGACTTAACTTCATGATGTTTAAACCAATCACTGATGTCATATGACTGGTAACAATAACATCAGTAGTAAATTATAAAATTCTTATAATAGTCTTATGCAAGAGTTCTACTTTGGTCCTTGGACTCTCTTCTATGAGTCTTGTGTTTTGTTCTGCCGTCATCCACCCCAACCTTCTCTTGACAAACCTTGAGGATATAAATAGCTGGTGGCCATGTAATGCTCACTGCAGATGCTAGAAAACATCACAGTAGGCAATGATCATTTGATCTAATCTGATCAAAACCACAGGAAAAGACGCCTCTGTCCTCTATAGGACACCTTGTTGCAGCTGGATGAAATGAATAAAAAGAGTAGGTAAGAACAAGGACACAAATAACCGTCTAGCACATCAGATATCAAATACTGACCTGGTGCTAAGTTGTGATGTTTCTGGTCGACTCATGTAGGCCTAAAATGAACCAATAATTTTTTTCTATTTATTCTTGTGAGTTCACATCAGACTGACATTGCCTCACTAGATGTGTTCCTTCTAAAGTCTAGCTGACCCTGAGATCTCCTGAACACGCTCAACTGCAAAAAAATACCATGTACCACAGCCACAGTAGACTTGGTGCTTGTTAGTGTCATGTTAGTGTCTCCTGCACCATATCCAATACCTGAAGTTGAATAGTCAGATACTATACCAGCCTGTACTGGCATCCACGTTAAAACTAGATCAGAAAGTGGACACAAGCTGAAGAAAGATTTGCGTGTGTGCACCTGTGTGTCAGTAGTTATTAACACATTTGAGCAAATGTGAGCAAATTTAACAAATATTTGATGATGTGAAACTTATAAAATCCACTGGTACACAGAAAAGATGAGCAGCAGTTGGACTTATCTGATCTCTTCTCTGAACTCCAGTTAAAAGCATGAGTCAACTTAATTCTGAGTCTTCCCATTTTTGGCAGCAGAACAGAGCTGCATCAATCGGCAGCAGATAAAAAAAAGCATGAATAACTTCCCGCTCTACTAGAAAATATAGAACTTATCCAATTTAATAATAATTCCCAAATTTCAACACTGAGCACTTTTTTTCTTCTCAGACTAGATCAGCATTGACTCGTGCTGCTCTCTTCTTACCTCTCATTATCTGATCAGAGCTTGATTGGAGAAGCAGCATCTTCCAGAATACAAAGTGTCCACAGGATGATAATGGTGGCATCTGGGTGGATGTTAGTGGATGATATATGGGGCGCATCAAGTCTTTGAAGGGGAGCTGGATTGAGAAATCGATGGAGTGAGCTGATGAGATCTCTTTTCTTCTCAAGAGGGAGCAGCTGCTCCGATCTTAGTGGTTCTAATGAGGAGAGGTTTGTGCATCTTAAGACTACACCTCGACCCCACTGCTGCTGCTGAACAGCCACATAAAATGAAACTGAGCAGTTTTAGTTAATGTGCTGGTCCAACAGTTTAGTTCATGACAAATTACTATATATCCAAGGTTTTAAATCGATGAGGGAGTTGAAGGGCTGTGTAAACAGATGTACTGTAAAACAGCAGTTTGTCTTGTGATTTGTCTGCTAATGAGCATAGTGGCTCATGGACACATCCAGGAAGTGACCAGTTAGGTTCAGAAATATTTGGCCATTGACAGAGTTTTTATGATTTTGCCTTTATACACCACCACAATGGATTTTAAATGTTTAGAGGTTCAGCTTTATCACATCAGGTCAAAGCCTCATTTAGAAAAGAGTTATTGTAAATTTTATTCACTTTTGGTATGTAAGTATTTATGCTTCTTGCCTGTTAGAATTACACCATAAGGAACTTCTGATACATGTATTCACAGTTCCCATAAGAAGCACTCATATCTTTCCTCCCGGACCTGGATTTGACCTCTTTACCTCTCTGCACTTATCTTCACACTGAAACGTGTCTGGTAGAGAAGCAGCTTCTCTCTGTAATTACAGTGTGTATCCAAGAGGCTGTCTGTGGTTCAGCAGAATCTCTGCCAGCTGACGGACCACTGATCAGGCAATCAAACTAATAATCAGTGCTGCACAGTATGTGTAATCACAAAATGAACAAAGAAGAGAAAATAATCATGCCGGTCTGAAGGCCTGGTCAGGTTCTTCCTCTGGCAGTCACCCTGACCTGCTGCTTCACATCAAAGTGACTGAAGTAGAATCAAAGCGAGCAGCAGTAGGTGCTCAGATGTTGTGATAATTGAGGATGCTGCAAGTTCAAGGGTCCTAGAAGCTGAGCTGCATGATCAATTTTAGGAAATGCTGAATCATATCAAATTTTACTTCTATGGTTCTAAAGTACAAATGTACTTTAATGGGTTTAACAATCTGAACAACACACAACTTATGTTCTTAGACTCAGACTTGAATAAAGACAAACTCCTTTAATATGAAAAAGTGGATATGATGGTTCACAGTGAAATCTCACTCATTTAGTGGTTGAAATCTTTACAGACGTGTGTGGCTGCCAGGAGGAATCTGGCAATCATGTTGATTTGGACCTGATCCGACCTTCAAAACTGAGTTTCTGCCAACTTGGAGTCCAATCTGATGCTGACCGTCTTCCTACAGATACCCTTGAGACTGAAAAAGAAAAACAAGTCTGGTCTCAGTATACACCATGCTCTGTCATTATATGTATGATACTGTCCTGTGTACTGTTCAATGTAACTCTCCATCACCAAGTAAAATTACTCGTGTGTGTGTGTGTGAGCATACTTGGCAATAAAGCACATTCTGATTCTGATTCTCCTCAAATAAATGTTGCCGATTCACAGATGTGATGATAATTAGTGCCAGGTGAGAGAAGAAAAGGTTTGCTGCTCCACTCTGTCTAAAAATGACAAGCTGCTATCTGAATGATCTGTTTCCTGCTCTTTAATAAGCACAAATTACAAAGATAAGAGTTGTAATAACTGGTTTGTTTGACTTTATCCAAATGAATGAATGTATTTTGCAAATCCAGAAGCTCAGTCACTCACACTGACCCTGTTTACACATGCTTATAAGATCACAAGTGGACAGCTGAGACGCATATGAGTGTCCATCAGACCACTTCACTAGTTTTGCGTCATTTCCACTAGAAGATCAAAGGCTATATATTTAGCTACAGTATGTTCTCATGATCAGCACGGTCAGTTACAGCAGCAGTGGTCAAGTTTTGTTTGGACAGGTTTCTCTGCCCATATGAACATTTGGTATCTGTTTCACTTCACATTCTTTATGTTCTTTTTGTTTTGTGCAACATTTTTTCCTGTAATGTCATTGTTAGGGATGCATGAGGACACATTAGTATTCACACTACAGAAGAAGAAGAGAAGTGGTCAAGAGCATCCTTTTCCTTCCCTGCAAGTAGTTTGAGTGATTGAATCCCATTTCATTTTGTATTTAGTGCTGTCCACTTGTGATCCTGTTGCCCAGGAAGCATCTTAATACCAGGTGGAAACAGGTCACTGATGTTTTACATTTACAGTCGTGAAGATGCTGCACAGCTTTGAGAAATCAGAGAAGAATGTGATGTGTGACGTTTCCTCTTGTGCCTGATTAGAGTCTAATCAGGCACAATAAGTGAAAGCACCAGTGGGAGTGGATCAGGCGCAGTGTCAAGTGGAGCAAAGAGTGGGTGAGGCATCATTTTGTATAAATACATCCCCTTTGGTGACTAAAATGTGACTGGAAATGGCAGCGTGCCAAGATTTGAGATGCTCCATGCTTCCTCAGACACTCATCTCTGCTTCGTGTCACTGCTCTGTCGTTTTCTCTGAGTTTTGTCTCTAAAGCAGACTCAGCTGTTGGAGGTGGCTGCACTTCGCAGTTTGAAATCTAAAGTTTTAAGTCTTGGGACTCCGGGGGGTTTTATTCCTGTTGCTGCAGTCATCCAGACACCAACAGCACATTAGTTCCACATAAGAACATTGTTTCTCTTTGTCATCTCTTCAGTGACTCTGTGACTGATGAGAAACACCATGGTCTCATCTGTTTTTAAACTCGCTTCTGTTCCACTGACTCTGGGCAGACAGTAATTTTCTTTTCATCTTTCTGAAATGATAAAACATGACTCAGAGGCTCAGTAAATATCTATAACTGTGCTGCCTAAATGTGAACATAGAATGGAAAGGTAGAATGACAATGAGGTGTGAGTCTGGGAGGCACTAAATTATTTAAATAGAAATATGGGTCTTCACTATCCAACCTGAAGATTCAACACCACTGTTAAAGTCCCCAGAAGCAGTTCATCAACAAAGACAACACCAAAAACACCCAAAGCTAGTGCATTATTTTCCATTTTCAAGGCTAATGAAAGAATATTCTGAGGACAAATCAGAAGTTTGATGTTTGGTAATCCAGCACAATACACTGTTTGATTGGGAGTAACAGGGTGGAGAGACACAAAGATGCTCTAACTTAACTTTCAAATGAACTCATAATCCCAGAAATTAACACAGATTTAGGATGGGCTCATTTTCATTAGTTGGCTCATTAATAAACAAGTAAGTGTCATTTGTCTAGTAATAAGTCTCTTTCTTACTTCTTCTCCTCTCTCAGCAACATTTACAAGCACATTTTAAATAAAGTGCTAACATCAAGCCATTAGCTTTAAACTAATGAGGAGCATGGAGCAATCAAGGAATCATTCGTTAATCAAGCCAAACAACCATCACACTAATTTTCAATCAAGTCTGACCTTCACTATAGGTACGTTATATTGAGCTGCATTCTGGGTGCTTTGGGGGATTGAGATATTTTAATATTTTTAGGTACGACTGATCCTATTTGGTTGTGGATTATTGATTGAACTGATTTCTATTAAGAAGTGGTAACATCAGAACAAACCCAGGGGATAAAGAGATGAAACCTTTCATGGGGGTTATTGATCCCCACTACAAGATGCAGCTTCATAATTTCCCCAGATACACAGAAACCACCCAGTTCTCTAGAGATTGATCAATGTCACAGTCTCTTGGTTCTCCTGTTTGGCCATTTCCTCACCTTTCACTGGGGGGGTACTGCTGGATGCTACTGTGGAGGGAGAGCAGAAGACTAGACAGTGAGTAGTTAAATAACAGGAAACTGAGAAACTGGGAGAATCCCGCTGACCAGGCGTGAGACACCACCCGCGATCTGGAGAGAGTGGAATCAGGGCTGGCTTGGGGGCTCGGCCCAGTGTCGACACAGAGTTCAGGGCAGCACCAGAAGAGCAGGAGGGGAACAGGGAGAAAAAACAGTCGACACTCCGAGGTAAAGCAGGGTACTTACAGGAGTACCCTGGTAATACAGGTAACACAAAATGGCACCCACCGCGTGGTAGCCAGGGCAGTCGGCGTCATCTACAGGGGGTGTCCAATCCAGTCCAGGCTCATTAGCCAGGAGGAGGGGTTCTGAGCCGAGGTCAGCAGTTCCAAACGACACAAAACACCAAACACAGTCTGGGTCTCACGCAGAGGGGGATTAGTAAGTGCAGAGTTTGTGATCCTTAAAGCCCAGAGTCTAGAAACGGTCCAGGTCATACACAAGAGAGGCTTAACCAAGTTCCAATCCACAAAGGAGAGAGCACGGAGACCATGACGTCCACATATGGTCTGTTTCCTGCTCCCCTCTTATTTCTACCTAATCAGTGGGATTGTTTTCACTCTCCCTATTTAAGCAGGTCTCTCAGTCTTATCTGTTGCCCCTCGGTACTGTGAGTAGATCCGTGTTTTCTTACCTGCTACCTCTCAGTCTCCTGCACTTACAGAATCTGACTCTGATTCCTACCTGATCCCCCTTCTGATTCCCCTCTGACTGACCTCTGTGTATCACCTGGACTGGCTCTCTGAGTTTTTCTGTGTTACTGGATATTGGACCTTGGCTATTCCTTTACTGGTCTTGGTGTATGACTCTGGACTAGCTTGGACAACACTATTGTGTGAACATTTTGGTATATGACTCTGGACTGGCTTGGACCACCCTGGTGTGTAAATACTCTGGCATTTGACTCTGGAGTGACTAACTTGTCTTCGAGTTTAGGATTCAATCTGTCGGCTATTGCTTAAGACACTGTTTTGAAGAATTTTGGACGCCGATTGAAATTAGCAACTAGCGGACTCCCCCATTTCTCTCCCTATTAACGTTTCCTGTATCTGTTTATGACTTTATTTAACTAACCAGTATTCTCTATTCAGTGATTGTGCAACAGTAAACCTCTCCTCTGACCTGCCGCTGCATCTTCCATTCCATCCTCTGACATACTTTATAGTCCTGAATTCTACTCAACCCCGTCCACTTACCTGGGAACCCCAGCAACCTCTCCAGTCCCATGTGTGTGAGTACCCACACCTCTCAGTTAAATAGATCATAGTCATGTTTCCTGTACTTACCCTCTCTTCTCTTTTCTTCTCTTCCAAGATCCATCTACCTGCAAGAATCTGCTGTCTATTATCCAGGCTCCTGGCTCCTCCACTTGACCAAACTTCATCCTGTTTTACAATAAACTTTATTCCCCTCTCGAGTCTGTTTTCTGGCATCTTGGAGTCCAAAACTGAGCCAATGACAAATTAGTCATCTGACAGAAAATTAATTGCCAACTGTTTTGGAAAATAAATGCATTTCAAACACTGTAATCAGATGTTGCAGCTTTGTGTGACAAAATAAAATACACAACGGGGGACTATTGCTCACATCCAAACATTATACTGTTTTCTATGAGCTGCTTTAAAAATGGATTTCCCCGCTGTGGGATCAATAAGGTTTGATTTTAATCTTATGTTATCGTATAAAACTTGACAGGTAAACAAGCACAATATTGCCCCAACATTTCAATTAATGAATGTCTTCCCAGAGAGAACATTTAAAATGTCAGACTATTTTGTACCTGATTCCCAACGCATCATCAACACGTCTCTGCAGCAGCAGACCCTCATTAACAGCAGCAGAAGGGTGTGAGTGATACATGGCAGGCTAGGTAGCCCAGCATCATCCTTGGCCTGTATCATATTTTTGCTATTGTCTAAAAGTACATAAACAGAATGTAGCATATTGTCAAATCCAACCACAGGCCAACACCAAACACCTGGGTCAATGGCATCCAATTAACTAAATCCACTCATCACAACACTGTACTGAGAACATGTGTCTTAAAATGGAGCAGCAGCAACTACAAAAAATACTGAACAGAAGAACTAAGCAGTAGGGCTGACATGGTGGCAAGTAAAAAATTCCATTCTGATATATAATAAATTAAACAAACCAACAATTGTTTATTAAATTCAGATTCATTTAGGTTTAAATGGTCACTGGTTACAGGTGCCCTGTGAAATACATTTGGTTGGAGCTATTCCATAAAACAACATTAGCAGAATAAAGACTAAACAAAGTTTTAGTAAATCACAATATTTCACTTAATGCAACCTGCTCAGTTACCTTGTCCTCAATAACAACCAATCATAGAACGTAACTCTTTTTTAACATGAACCTGATGCCGTGTAAGTAAAATGTGACAGAATGTTTCCTGTTCACATTCTGCTCGGGACCAGATTGTTCCTGACATCAAAGCTGAATCATGAATAAAAGATGTGTCCGATGATTCGACTTTGATCAAAAATGTTGTGACAGTCTCCTTGAATTTCCACAGTGACAGTACACATGATGTGATGACTAAGATCAGATCATTGAGTGGCACTGAGCTTTGGGAACTCTGAACCTCAGAGCCTCCACTATTGTAGCTCTAAATATGTTGTCCGCTGTTTCCATTCTTAATTACTTTGTGACTCAAAGCAGCTGCTAAGCCTAACACAATTTTATTTCCCGCATCAGTGCAGACTTTTCGTGTCCCATGACGCTTCAAATGCTGTTTAAGCTTTTCCACCCAGACAAGAAGCGACACTTTTCAACAACAAAGTTAACACAGCAGCACCAGAGCATGTTTTATTCTTCAGGCAGAAAGAGAAAACGTCCCTTTTGTGGCTGCTCAGGGGAAGTCTGCAGGGATTAAAATGTGATTTTAGGTTCAAAAAGTGCAGTAGTTTTTGAGAAAACAGTGGAAAACCCTACTGTATATGTTTCTTATTAGTGGGATATATTCAGCGTTGACACTAACAAATGTTCTAGACTCTTCCTGGCTTCATGTCTGGATTTAGATCTAGAGTATTTTTCACCAATTTTATTAAATTTCCACTGAGGATCTCCTCCTGAGCAACCATCTGTTTTAAAAGGCATCTTAAAGTCAATCCAGTTTTATTATTTTAGTTTTCAGTGTACTGATATTTAACCCAACCACTGTGACCACTTTTCCAAAGTATGTTTAAACATATTCAAAGTACACAAGTAGAATTAAAGCTGTGATAGCTGATTCTTATGTTGGAAGATGTTGCACAAGGGCAGAAATGTAAAAATAATGTCTGCAGCAACATCCTCAGCCAGATAGTCTAAGTTTGGTTTCACATATTTGACCCTCATCCATCCATGATTACAGTTTTAATGTTGTCATTTCATAAAACCTCAAAATATGCCTGATTTCTGCTTGAACCAGAGAAATACACCATAAGAATATAAGAATGGTGCTTTTCCAACAAACAAAGGCTGCACATGGTGGGATACGGAATGTATTATGAGCATTTTAGCCACTTCTCAGATAATTTATTTAACATTTTCTTATTTATGTCTATGGAAAACCTGCATGCAATATGAACATAAATATTATGACTAATTGCTGCTGCACTGCACTATGTTACCAGCAAGCTCCACCTGCACCTTTCCTTATCTGACAAGTCAAGATTGATCAAAGATATTATAAAAAATAACATCTTATGGAGTTTAGTGTGGATGAAGAATGTGTTGTATGCACAAACCCAAAGTTGAGTGTCCGTGACTGATTTACAAGCTCAGTCAGTTGTAGATTCTTTAACAGAAAATCACAATGTCCGGTTTCTGCACTGATTCTTACTGTTCTGTTGAGTCTCTCTGTCAAAACATCACACATTAAATGAATGAATAGAACTTTTTGTTCACGGAAATGTAAAACACTTTTGCTCCATAACAGTCTGGATCTCAACTTGGGAGGACAGAAAGTAACTGTACCTTCTGGACCTTTAGTTGAAGACCTGTGTCTTTATGTAAAATGCACTCAAGTGATTCTTTTCAGCTGCAGCTATTTTCACTGAAAATGCTCTAAAAATCCATTGCCCACTACCTGTTCTGCAGAAAACAGATAAAGAAAAAAAACAGAAAATGCTCTAAACTGCACTCAGTCTAATCACTCAGTGAGTCTAACTCAGTCATGCAGAACAAAACAAGAGGAAGCTAATTTTTCAGTGGTTTCACATAAATTCTTTTTAGTTAATTAAAGTAAATGACTGAAAAACTAAAAACTCACAGCTATGGTACAGAGTTTGATTACAGACAACCCTAATCCTAACCACATGTATAAAAGTACTGTGCTAAGAAAGTAATCTCTCAGGTCTCAGTCCAACTGAGTTACTGAACAAATGTCATTTCAAAAAATTTAGAAATGTAGTCTTTAGTTAAAAGAAACAAAAAACAAAAGCATTTAAAGTCAACTTTTCAGAAAACTGTTTTGATATGTGACGTAAACAAACATTTGACAGTAATAAAATGATGAAGGTACACTTCTAATTAATGAAAACATAGACCAAAGGTCTGTTACCTAAAGGTGGAGCTGATTTTAACCCTTTATGTACCGACATCTTATTTGTTAATTAGTTATACATTGTATTAACTATCTGAAACGCACTGTTAAAAGCTTTTAAATAAATGTAGTCAAGTACTAGTAACATAAAATTGAAATACTCAATTAAAGGACGAGTACCTGATATTTTAGATCTATAGTACTGTATTGTCCTATCTAATCTCACTGTGTAGCTGAATAAGTGGAAGCAGAAACACAGTTTAAATTATAGCTACTTTACTGATTTTTGTTAGTGTTGTTGTAGTTGTAGCTGTGGACTATTAATATGACCAATACCCTCATCAGTTATAAATGAATGGCAGAAATGACAATTAAAACAATAACTTTAAAGAGACTGAAAGTGGATCATGTCACACGTTGTCTATGGACCCAGGAAGCAGTCAGACAGTGAGCTAAGGTTTTATGGGTTTTATTGTAAAGGCAGGAAGTGGGGACGATGCAAATGTAACCCTACCCAAAATACTGGCTAAGTTACAGTTGAATAGAGTATGTCATTATCGTTATTATTGCCCTATTAGATCAGCAGTGTCTGATATTCCATATAAATCTTTACAGTTATCCAAACAACATCAAATGTGGCCAAGATTCTGCACTTTGTTATATCATCTTTGACGCAATTAGACATTATCTCAGTTATATCCACATATACACATTTAGTGGAAGTTGGAAACCGCTAGGTGACAGCAACTCCCTATGCAATGTGGGAGCTGTGTGGATGAGAGGAAAACTGAGGGATTAGTAGTTTATTTTAAATACTAGCTAGCTCAAAAAGGGTACTGTTGTTGTGCACAGCGAACAACAAAACTGACCAAAGCTGCAGCAGCAAAGAAAACTCATTATCATTATTTTAAAAGAAAATCATTTTGTTTTTTGTTTGTTTTGGCCACATATTGTTTGATTTATCTATTTTTATTTCATTAATTGAGTTTGGGCATTTGGGAGTTGGATATTCAAACCTGTAATATAAGTTGCAGTTCTTTTGTGATCTCAGTTAAAGAGGTTTCCATTAAATAGGAAGTGAGAAATGCAATGCATGTGTTTTCTCTGAGTGGGATCAATCATTTATGCAGCCTATAGCGATAGAGAACATCTCTTCATCTAGAACCCAGACATAGCTACTGGATTAACGGTCATGATCTGAGACCACTGAGTATCTTTCATTTCCTGTATTTGCTGAGAGGTAGAAAACAGAAAGGTGACCATAAAAGGAATAACTAAACTAGAGAGAGGGAGAAAGAAACAGGTGAACAAGATAACTATAGGTGACAGGGGGAGAACAGGGAGGGAGTAAACAGGTGTGCCTGGGTAGACTGATTAGAGAGTGACAGAGAGTGTGTGTGTGTTGTGTGTGTGCGCGCGCGCGCCCAGGGAGACTGAGGGGTTGTGGTTGAATGGGTAGAGTGAGTGTGTTAGTATCGCGGGATACAGAAGGTATATATCAGGGGTAGCCAACCCTGGCCCTAGAGAGCCGCAGCCCTGTTTGTTTTCAAGCTATCCCTCCCTTTTCCACTGTTGATTACCTGGATCAGGTGTGTTCAGCCAATCAGGAGCTGTAAGTGCAGGGACAGTTGGAAAACAAGCAGAGCTGTGGCTCTCTAGGACCAGGGTTGGCTACCCCTGGTATATATACACACACAATGCTCAAGGGAACACAATCATTCCAATGTAACACCAAGTCCATCACACCTCTGGTATATCAACCTGTCCAGTTAGAAAGCAACACTGATTGTGAATCAATTTCACCTGCTGTTGTGCAAATGGAACAGACAACAAGTGGAAATTAGAGGCAATTAGCAAGACAACCCCTATAAAGGAATGGTTCTGCAGGTGGTGGCCACAGACCATTTCCCTGTCCTCATCCTTTCTGGCTGATTTGTCATCTTTGCATTTTGCCATTGCCCTCACCATTAGAGGTACCATGAGGTGGTGTCTGCAACCCACAGAAGTTGCTCAGGTAGTGCCAGGTTCGCACATCAATGCACACTGTGGCAAGAAGGTTTGCTGTGTCTCCCTGCACAGTGTCAAGAGCATGGAGGAGATACCAGGAGATGTGGGCCATAGGAGAACAACAACAATCCAGCAGCAGGACTGTTGTCTGCTCCTTTGTGTAAGGAGGAACAGGAGGAGCACTGCTAGATCCCTACAAAATGACCTCCCGCAGGCCACGAATGTGCATGTTCCTGCTCAAACTGTCAGAAACAGACTCCATGAAAGTGGTATGAGGGCCCGACGTCCACAAGTGGGGCCTGTGCCCACAGCCCAACATGCAGGCTGATTGGCATTTGCCACTCCAGAGTCTGGAGATGCTGTGGAGAACGTTCTGCTGCCTGTAACATCCTTCAGAATGACCAGTTTGGTGGTGGGTCAGTGATGGTCTGGGGCATTTCCTTGGAGGACCACTCAGAACTCTATGTGCCTGCCAGAGGTGTCCTGGCTGCCTTTAGATACTGGGATGAGATCCTCAGACCCACTGTAGACTATATGCTGGTGCAGTGGACCCTGGGTTCCTGCTGATGCATGACAATGCTAGGCCTCATGTGGCTGAAGTGTGTCAGCAGTTCCTGTATGATGAAGGCATTGATGCTATGGACCGGCCTGCCCGTTCCCCAGACCATCCACCGACACCACGTTGCACCACAGACTGTCCAGGGGTTGACTGATGCCCCCATTCAGGTCTGGGATCCCTCAGGAGAACATCCGTTGTCTCTTCAGCATGGCCAGACGTTGTAGGGAGTGCATACAGGCACGTGGAGGCCACAGACACTACTGAGCCTAATTTTGAATTGTCTTGAAGAATATCCACAGAAGTTGGATCAGCCACCTGACTTTTTCCACTTATTTTGAGTATGATTCTGAATCCAGATCTCCATGGGATACTGATTTTGATTTTTATTGATCATTATTATGTTATTTTGTTCCCAACACATTCCACTATGTAATGAATAAAGATTTTCAACTGGAAGATTTCATTCACCTCTCCTCGAACTGCCACCTTATTGTGGTGGAGGGGTTTGCGTGTCCGAATGACCCTAGGAGCTATGTTGCCGGGGGCTTAAGCCCCTGGTAGGGTCTCCCAAGGCAAACAGGTCCTAGGCGACGGGCCAGACTAAGAGCAGTTCACAAACCCCTTATGACAAACAAAAAATCAAGGACTGTTACGTCGCCCGGATTGGCGTCACCGGGGCCCCACCCTGGAGCCAGGCCCGGGGTTGGGGCACGTAGGCGAGCGCCTGGTGGCCGGGATCTTTCCCATGGGACCC
>OMLM01018992.1:14120-29670 GCA_900302695.1 Helostoma temminkii | reverse complement strand
GAATGGTTGTTCGTCTATATGTGGCCCTGCGATAGACTGGCGACCTGTCCAGGGTGTACCCCGCCTCTCGCCCGTAAGCTGGCTGGGATAGGCTCCAGCACACCCGTGACCCCTGCGGGGACTAAGCGGTATAGAAGATGAATGTACATCTGGAGTTGCCTCAGCACCTGGTTAATGTTAACTGGTTACGTTGTCATGAGATAATGCAAAAAAGTGAAACAGTAAAACACTGGTAAGTTGAGTTTGGTGTGGTGAGCAGCAACAGCTGTACCATCACACTGTACAGTACATAGAGCTAAGATTTAGTAGACCACTAATTGACTTGCTCAGTGACAGGATGATAAATTATTTTTTTACTGAAGAAAAATTACTCCAAAAACTGATTGTGGCCATTACCTTTCCCTATGTTTATCCACTAAAACTCTCTCTCAGTGGGTAATGATGCCTCCAGCTGCAGCCACACAACAAATATTTCAATATCTGTGAACGTCTCTGTTTTTTTTTCTTTTCCTTCGTTTTTTCTTACTGTGTCAACACAGCCTGCACATACATTTGCAGTACAGATGACAAAATAGTATAACCATGTGACAAAGCTACAACTATAGATGAGACAGACCAGTCTCTCGCCATTTTTGTCCAGTCCTTGACTGAAGCAGGTGAGGCTTGCAGTTCTTTAGATGTTGTTCTTTTCTGACCTCCTGGATGAGTGTTCTTGTAGTAATTTTGGTAGGAGAGCCACTACTGGGAAGATGTTTGGAAAATGGCTCTCACCGTGGTTCGCTGAAGCCCAAAGCCTTAAAATGGCACGGAACCCTTTCCAGACTGATACGTGTCAATTACTTTGTTTTCCATCTGTTCTTGCATCTCTTTAGATCGTGGCATGACGTGTTGTTTTTTTTAAATTCTGTTTATTTTAGTGTGCTTCACTTTGTCAGCTTTTATTTAAGAAATTTCTTGATTCAACAGGTAATTTATGATTTGGGTTTCTCCCCGGTGAGTCTGAACCTGTAAACATAAGTTAACAATTCAATTGAAAAACAAAACAGTATTCTTATCAACCCCAGACAATGCTTTAAAAACCTGATTGTGATACTCAAAAGCAAATTATGTGATACATAATGTGGTATTAAAACAATCAAATGCATAATTTTTATGGACGGAAACTTACTGTTTGCATGTCTGAACCCTGAAATACAGATAACAATTACATTGGTAAAAATGTCAAAGGATGCACAATTCATGAAAATGTTGAAGTAAAGATATTGTACTATGATATTACAGATTAGATGAACCTGCATAATAGGTTTTTAAATCCAACGGTGGAAAAATAACTCACCATTTTTCTTCTTTCTCCAGATGCAGAGTCCAATGATGCAGACTGTCAGTAGCAGCAGTCCTACAACTCCAATGACAGCTGCAGCAGGAAAGTCAGAGGGAGGAGCTGCAACCACAACCGAATAGTTAAGGCCTGAACTTTGCACGTACTAAATCATGTGCAAACATGATAACATGCAAACCACAACACAAGCTGATTTTCTAAGGGTGCGCGTTGAGGTCTGCATCTTTGCACACTGTGGATTTTGCACCTTTGCCTTGAGAAATATGCAAAATGGGGGGTTTCTTCTCAAGTGCACAAAATACAGGGAGGAGAAAATGCAAATACACAATGTGATTAATCAAGTTTGAAAAAGATTTGCAGTGGCTTATATTTGTGTCTGAGTTTAATACATTTGAAAGCAGGTGCAATTTCCTTGCACACGGATGACTGGGGAAGTAAGGTATAAAAAAGAAATCTAAGAATGCGTAGTAAGTACATGCTAATAGATTCATGTATAAAATATATATTTTCAATAATTAAGAAAAAAAGCATACATATTGTCTGTCTAATCCAATTTTGTTATTGGCTGCACTAGCTTCAGCAATATGGTTAAATTAGTTCCCGTGCCTCTTAAACCACAGGCCAAGCATTTTAAGTTTTATTATTTACAGCACATCAACACTTGGTGCATCCACAGAAAAATGCGAGAATTTATTCTTCACAACTCACTTTTGGGCCATACACACGCTCCACAAAAGTCCTGCTTGGATCATCTAGTGCTAAAGGAAGACTGAGCACCCACACAATTTAGAAGAAAGGTTTAGACTGCATCTCTTAAAAAGCAAGTCATAAACTTGGATGTGAACATATGCCCATGATGATGTTTAACCTATCTTAAAGAGCAGACTGTATGAATGAGGCTCTATTTCTCACACCAGGTCTTAATGCTCAATTAAGATTTGCCGGGATCCAATTTTCTGCATCTGTTCACATTGTTTTCAAAATGTGTCATATATCAGACTCTAATGTGAACTGACCATGGCCCTGAAGTAACAATAACATGACATCACACACAGCATGTTGTGTATACAGAAGTAAACAGATGCAGCTGAAGTGAGCCTTTACGTTTTTTTTTTGAAGCTCATGTGCAGTGAAAGCTGAGAAAATGTATAAGTAAATGACAATGAGAAGGAGAATGTTGAAAAATAGAGCAACATAGTTAAGGATGAGCTTTTGTTTAGCGATGGCTGCCATGTCTGTATAGAGATGTGTGAGGATGCGTTGTACTCAACAGTGGTGTGAAAGTGACGCAAGTGGCTTCACTGAAGTAGATTTCATCCAAAATTTCAGGACGTCAACACCTTTGATTACATCTTCCAGCACCTCTACATAACACTCTCTTGCCATAAAAGCTGATCTCAGGCGGAAAAACTCGGATGAGATGTGACCTGACTGTTCAGATTGAGGTCGCATTGAAAAAGATGAGATAGATGTCCACATATGAAAGTTTGAAATTTGAAAAAATCGGGTTTCATGTCATGTATTTGTTCAGACTGCCAAAAAATAAATAAATAAATAAATATCAGATATGGGCAAAAAAATCTGAATTGGACTACTTTTGTCTAAACATAGCCTAAGAATCTGTAAGCTGAACAGCAGATTGGATTTTTCTTAACACTTAATGAGATGTTTTGCAGTTGTGCACCTTTAAAAAGAGTTGACAATCACTAAATCAGAAGGCTCAGAAAGGCTAAACTTTATGCAAATATCCTCTGCTGGAATGTGGACAACACAATCTTGAAATGATGAATGAATCAAATGATTCTACAGAAACTAGAGCAGAAGATTTTTTTTAATATTAATGAATTTGCTCATGGCCACAGTCTTGGATTTCCAATTATTTTCAATGTGTCTAAAACAAATTGCGTGATGTTTCTTATTGGGACAGAACAAGAAGAACAAGAACAAGAACAGTTTGTGAAAACAAATCACCACTTGTGTTGATACACGATGGATTAAATATCAGAAAACAATAGTCAAGTTGAACATGCATTACATAATGTATATTCTATAACAAACCCTTTCCTCACACTTGTAAACCAGCTAGCACTATACTGCACTAGCGTACTGCCATACTGTGCATGTGTTTCTATTTTCTCCATTTCAGAGAACTCAGACCTAAGAACCTTGTTTCCAACTCTCATGGTTGAATTGCATGTTGTAGTGATGTCACACATTTCACAGATAATAACTAAATAAATTTAATGAGCACAGTCAGTGAGCTGTCAGATTCAACATATGTCTGTTTTTTCTTCATTATTCCTTTTTGTGAGTACTCCTCAAGGACCAATTTCGATTGCTTGTATAGTATAGAGATTTTTTTTATCCATTTCTAGGGGCACTAAGGTCCACCAGGTTCTGGCATAACCTGAATGCTTATTCAGCATCATCTTGAACACAAAAGACAGCAGAGCAAGCTTTTAATGTCTTTTTGAAGTGGCAGTAGAAAATCCAAATATTTTTACAGAAATGGTTTGTATTATTTTACCCCTATCGCTTGTGGATGCATTCTTACCCCAGTTGTAACGGATTGATTTTTTGTCCAGTTTGGTGATGATGATGTCCTCAGCAAGTGATAGATTAAACACACACTGGTACCTCCTCCAGTTTTCAGGTTCGACTGATGAAACATTGAGATGTACATTCATCTGGAAGGTTCCATCATGGTTGGGGAGGATCTCTCCATGGTCCACGTCCTCATGAAGCTCCTCTCCATCTTTCCTCCAGAGCATTGTGGCTCTGTCAGGGTAGAAACCTGTAGCGTGGCAGCTGACTGGAGAGGAGGGAGTCTTCTGGAGGAGAGACACTAAGGGAAGAGCTGAAGAGTGCAACAGTCACAGTTCAATGTTAAACAGACACATTATTTTAGATCATTAGGTCATGTGATTTACCAGTTCTCAGTAGAGAGCCCCTCCCATAGGCCAAATATATCTCCAGCCTGTCAGGACAATGTTGGCTGACATGACTTGTAATGTCAACCGTTCCACCTCTGCCATTATCCCACTTCAGTTTAGTGATGACAGCCTGTGGTGTTGGAGCAACCCATGTTTGTTTCTGTAAATCCAATATTATGAAGTCTTCTCCATCATAACCATACTGATCAAAACCATTGACCTGATCAGTCTCATTATCCCATTCACAGCCAAACACCCTCTGGAAAACGTGGACGCCTGAGAGAGACAGAGTTGTGAATGTTACATTAGCATTTATTACCTGTTCACTGTAACTCTAAACCTGAGGTCCGAACAGGTACAGTACCTATAAAAAGTATTCACCCCCTTGGATATTTCACCCTTTTATTGACATTATGAATCAGTCATGGACAATATAAGTTGGTGACTTTGACATAAATGAGATTTTTCAGATCTTTGTCAAAGTAAAAACAGGCTTCTACAAATTAATGTCAATTAAAAAAAAATAAAAAAGATTAAATCAGTGTTTGCATTAATATTCACTCCTTTTATAATTACTGACTTAATCCAACGGAGGTCCAGATATTCTGTGCTAGTAGTCCTATAATTAGTGAAATGAGGACCACCTGAGTGCAGTTAATGTGTCTCAAGTGATTGCAGTATAAAGACACTTGTGTCTGAAAGGTCCAGTCACTGGTTAATCAGTATTCCTGGCTACCAATACACAATGAACACAAAAGAACACTACAAGCAACTCAGAGAACAGGTCACTGAAAAGCATAAGTCAGGGGATAAATACAAAAAATCTCCAAGGCACTGAACTTCCCCTGGAGTTCAGTGGAATCCATCATCAAAAAATGAAAGCAATACGGTGCATGTCTAAATCTGCATAGAACAGGCCGTCAAGGTGAAAACCACTGTTAAAGAAAACTCCTAAAGACATGTGAAAGACTCCATGGACAAGTGGAAGAAGGTTCTTTGTCTGATGAGACCAAAATGGTGCTGTTTGGCCATCAGACACCAAACACTGCACATCACCACAAACACACCCTTCCCACTGTGAAACACGGTGGTGGCAGCATCATGCTGTGGGGAGGCTACTCAGCAGCACTGGAAGGCTTGTTAAGGTAGAGGGTATGATGAATGTGGCAAAATATAGGACAATCCTAGAGGACAATCTTATTCAGTTGGCAAAACAACTATGGAAGAAGATTTGTTTTCCAGCAAGACATACAGTGAAAAACTACACAGAATGATTTACTGACAATAAGGTGAATGTTCTGGAGTGTCTTAGTCAAAGCCCAGACCTCAGTCCAACAGAGAATTAGTGGATAGACTTGAAAAGGGCTGTTTACACCTGATGCCCACGCAACCTGACAGAGCTTGAGCAGTTTTCCAAAGAAGAATGGCATAAACTTCCAGTGTCAAGATGTGCAAGCCTAACTAAGACCTAGCCACACAGACTACATGCTGTGATAGTAGCCCAAGGTGCATCTACTAAATACCGACCTGAAGGGGGTGAATATTAATGCAAACACTGATTTGACCTTACATGTTTCTTTTATTGACATTACTTTGTAGAAACCTGTTTTCACTTTGTCGTTAACTAGGTATTTTTCTGAAGTCTGAAGACCAAAGAAATGGTGATTCACTTTATTCCCCCACTTTTTATCAACAGGTTCCTGGGAACCGCCATGTACCATTTTAAACTATGTGCAATAATTGTGCAATATTTTTACATTAAGTACATAATCTTAAACTATTTATTGCTTGGGTGGTTGTGCAGATGTGATAATTGTGGCAGAGAGAATGGATATTATTTATATAATTTCATTGTACACGTGTACAGTGAAAATAAAGCATTCATTAAACATATTTTTGTTTGATGTTTTTTATAGAATTAAAAAAAAAATAAAAATAGTTTTAGCTAATTGATTTTAGTAAATATTTCTAGTTTAAGTTTTAACAATATGTATTGTCCTGTGAATTTTCTTGGTAGCTCCCTCCTGAATGTGTGTTCTATAGGTAACATTTAAAATTTGTGGTTTACACACGACTGGCGTACTTGCCAGATAAATTTAGCACCTACTATGTCCGCCCTCCCCCATGCCATTATTAAATCTGTTCTCTGCATATTAAACTAGAATAAAAATATTTTAAAAGTAAAGATACCAAACATACCTCCACTTTGACTTTTAGTTGTGTCTCTGAAGAAGCTGTGAGCAGCATGACACTCATCATTATACCTGTCAATGTGCTGTGGATCATCTTCAATTAGTTCTTTCATCCAATCCTGTTTGGGTTCTGCTCGTCTGATGTTGCTGTCGCAGTAAATCACTTCAACTCCATCAACCATTGCAACACCAACAAACTCCGGCCAAGTTTGGTCTCCAAACAGTCCAGTGAAGAAAAACTTCAGGGAGTGAGTCACTGTAGAAGAAGCAGGTTTATATTAAGGTTTGCATCCTTATTGTGAAACACACAGATTGATTAAAACATTAATATCCTTACACAAGTTATAATATGGACACACACACACCTTTTTCTCCACATTTTAAGTGACGAGGTAGGATGTTGACATATAGTGTGGCTTTATGCAAAATCAATTTGCTGTTTTAATAAAAAGTTGTGATAATGTGAGGTCTTACCTGCAGATGCAGTGTGACAGAAGAAAATTAACAAAAATATAGTTTTCATCATGTCTTTTGAATGACCAAGATGCCTCAAGCTTAAAGTCACTTTCCTAAGCTCAACAAGCTGAGTGATGAGTGGAAAGTCAGAAACTCACCACATTATGCTCTTACACAAAAGATGGTTGGTTTATGTTTAACAGGAAAACTATCTTCACCACAGTTTTACAGGAAATCATGTTTTTTTGTGCCAGATCAGCTCTAAATTGTCCTGAATAGAAATGTTTTGTGCTCAGACCAGAGGACTTGTGGCTCAGTTCTACAGTTATTATACTGTATAGTTTATGTATCGTATCTGCACCATAATACAGAGGTTTCATTTTCTAAAAACTATTATGGGAAAGCAGGAAGTCACAGTAGGATCTTCAGGAGTAACAAGTGTGATTTGTCATAAAGGGCTATGAATTTAATTAATACATCTAAAATGATGATGTATTAAAGTAATGAATTACCACTAGAAACATCCTTTAACCAGTTCATTACATTTTATATATAAGATTCACTAACATGCTGTGATTGGTTTGGTTCACATTACCCATCAAATATGACCAACATGATTTCAGTCCTACTACAGTTTGTCCTTATTAGTGCATTAACAAGAGACAGTGACTGTGGCTGAATTTAACCAACAAGTGAAACAGCTATAGTGCTGTAACCTGGGTCATTTAAAACAGCCACAGACATGTACAGTATATGTTTATGGTAGTACAGATGCAGTACAATTCACAGTGTGTTGTCTTGTCCACACTAAACTGTGTGTACTAGACATATGAGAAACTACAGAGTGATTTCACTTCATATTCAGCAAGGTAATGGTTCACAATGGCACCACCATGAGGAAAAGTGACAAATCAAATCCTGCTTCATTGAAAGTATTTAAAGAGTAAGAAGAAGAAACACTTTATTTTACTTGTCAGACATTGAATAAATGTTTGTAATGTCCGTTGCCAAGATGTGATTAAGGAGCAGGCAAACAGGAAGAGATGGGTAGAAGGTGTGAAAACACATTAAACCACTGTCAGAAAACACTGAGTGAAAGGTTGTTACCAACATCGGTGAGTTGGTTTACTGTGTAAACTTTCTAAGCTCAGTTTCTGTGAGAATACTTTGCCTTGAAAAAGTATTCAAACCCCTTTTGCCTTTTTCTTATTTTGTTGCTTTACAACCTGAAATTGTTTATTGTTTATTTATTATTTGGTACAAAGACAGAGCTTCTACACAAAATACTGCAAGTTGATGAGGTGAAATTAAATTTAAAATGTATTTTAAAAAATTAAAAAAAATAAAGAAAAAAGAAAAAAGAAAATTGGCGCATTTGTATTCACCCCCATTAACATCAGAAGCTCCTAAAGAAACTTCTCGTCACATAATTAGTTATTAGTTATGATTACCTATCTGCAGTCTAAATGTCACATCGTATCAGAATACATATATACCTGCTCTGAAAAGCCCCAGATTGCAACAGCACTGAGCAGAAGGTAGCATCAAGCAATCAGCATGATGATGACCAAGTAGCTCTCAGGTCATTGTCTTGCTGGAAAACAAATCTTCTCCCAAGCCATAGTTGTCTTGCTAACTAAATAAGATTGTCCTTCAGGATTGTCCTATATTTTGCCACATTCATCTTACCACCTACATTAACAAGACTTCCAGGGGCGGATGGCGAGAAGCTTCCCCACAGCATGATGCTGCCACCACCGTGTTTCAGTGGGGATGGTGTGTTTGTGGTGATGTGCAGTGTTCGGTGTCCACCAAACATAGCGTCTTGTCTGATGGCCAAAAGCCATACCGCTTAGTCCCTGCAGGGGTCACGGTTGTGCTGGAGCCTTTCCCAGCTGTCATATGAGCAAGAGGCAGGGTACACCCTGGACAGGTCGCCAGTCTATCGCAGGGCCACATATAGACAAACAACCATTCACACTCTCACTCACACCTACGGGCAATTTAGAGCCACCAGTTAACC
Source organism: Helostoma temminkii (assembly GCA_900302695.1). Lineage (NCBI taxonomy): Eukaryota > Metazoa > Chordata > Actinopteri > Anabantiformes > Helostomatidae > Helostoma > Helostoma temminkii. Next base: position 20,727 of record OMLM01018992.1, on the reverse strand, counting down.
TGACTGCATGTCTTTGGACTGTGGGAGGAAGCCGGAGTGCCCAGACCCCGGGAATCGAATCCAGGACCTTCTCGCTGTGAGGCGACAGTGCTAACCACTGCACCACTGTGCCCCCTGGTATAGATTACTATTAAACATTTATATTGAGATTTAGTATTTGCATTTCAAATTTATAAATAGATTTTCGTTTTACATTTAGATTTAGGATTTAGCATTTAGACCTAGCATTTAGTTTAAATATGACAAAGTCCACAAATATTGCTCTAAATGTAGTGAAAAGGTCTAATATATCTATCTATGTAAAGTCTTACATAGTAATATGTGTCCAAATTCAATCCAGCAAAAAAATATTCCACAGGTCAGAAATTAAGTAGCGATTATTTATTAACTGCAGTAACGAAAAAGATTAAAACTTCTGGATTAAGGATAACACATGAGAGGAGTTAAACATTAAACAGTCACAGGTGTATTCAATTATGACCCAGTTCTAAAACAGGCATTTAAATCCAAGCAAAATAAGTTTGATAAACAAATAAACAGAAATTCAAAATGTTACAAATTTAACTAAAATATGCAATTATAACACATTAAAATCCACAATTCACACAAATAACAGCATGCAAATCTTGGACCACTGAGTACAAATTATACAAAAAATAGCTTTGCTCTGACATTTGCACAATAAAGCCTGGATTGGCGTACTGTTTTCTTGTCAAACCTGCTTCGATGTAGGACTTAAGACTTTTGAGCAAATATTCTGTGGACTAACTAACACAGCATTTAATAAAAGAAAATCATATGAACAGTCAAACGTGGTGGTGGTAATGTGATTGTCTGTGGCTTTGCAGCTTCAGTACCTGGACTGATTGTTTGTCCATAATAGATGGAATAAAGATGTTTGCGCTAAAGGGGAATGTCCGGCCATCAGTTTGTGACCTTTGGCTCAAGCATACTTGGGTAATGGAGCAGGAATGATCTAAATGATCTAAAACACACCAGCAAGTCGACCTGTGAATGGCTAATAAAAAATAAAAATTAAGGTTTTAATACATGAAATAATTATTTAATAACTGCATTTTGTATTTGCTTGAGTTATCTATTGTGTAATATTAATATTCGTTTGATCTGTATCATTGTGTGACAAATAAGCAAAAAAGTAAGAAATCAGGATGGTGTAAAATATTTTTTCATCTTGGCCCACCTCCAGTACCATTTGCTATAGTTTGTTTAGCGGTTTATCATTGTCAAATGTTCAATCAAGTTCAATGCAAGAAAATGTTCTGGTGGTGCTTTGACTCTTGTAACTTGTTGCTGGAATTCCTTACTGTCCATATAGCATTTTCATGACTCTTCAGCAACCAGATCCTCCAAATTCACAGTCACAGTCCTAGTCATAATCTGTCAGGACAGATAAAACAAACAAAAGTCAATTACTGCACCCATAACTGTTCATATTATACAATGCCTTTTGTCTTATAGCAATACAATGCTAAAAAAAATAAAAGAAATAATAAAAAATACTTCTAGCAAGTTGGTCATATAAAATACAAATCACACATTGTTATTGTTTTGCTTTGTTTTATTGTGGTTACTATGCAGACTATGTAAAGAAACAAAGGAAAAACATATAAACGTTTATACACGCAGTAACTTGTGTCATGTTGTGCTAAGCTGCAGCCTAGCAGTTAATCAAGCTCACTTCCATAAACACTCTGCTCTTTTATTGAGCCAGTGCCAGATCTTCTCACAGGACCATAACTGTTTGCTCTAGTCTGTTGCTACTTACAGTTTGGATATAGCTCTTGCCTGGAGTTCCTGGACTTACACGCTTGTGCTTCTCTTTGCCCTGTTGCTCATGCCTGCAGTTTTTTCATGTTTGCACTCCTTGTTTTTCCCTGTCAGTCTGGACTTCACACTCAACCATTTATGTTTCAATTTTGCTTGTCTTTTTCATTTCATTTAGTTACTCCTGCCTCTCATTTGGGTGTTTTTTTGCAGTGTTATCTCCTTTTGTAATTTTGCTTTCTTTTGTGTTACCTTTTTAATTCTACCATTAAATTACTACTTTTAAGTATTAAAATGCATCTTTACCAATGCCTCCTTAGTCCCGGTATCCATTTGAGTCTGCCCTTTTGAGATAATCCTGACAACTTGAATGCCAACAAGTTGGTCCTCTGAAAACACAAATTATTAGTGTTATCAGCAATGAAATGAAAAACACTGCACTCCACACTGCACTCCAAATACTAAGAAATTTTATCTGCTCAGATTTTTAACACTCCTCCCTTGTTACTGCTAGGATCAGTGCAGAGCTGCCAGTTTTTTGTTTGTTTGTTTTTTCCAACAATATAGGAAACCCAACAAATGTCTAGTAATATATAAATAAATAATAAAACTGCATTGGTTCTCTGAAATACAAATTTGATTATTAGCAGAACTGTAAAAATTCTCATAAACAAAAGTGACATATTTTAAAGATGTGATAAAGCAGACCATCTGACAACCCTACTCAAGTATCATAAAACAAAAACATCAAAAATTGGCACCCTGAAATACAAAGTTAGACAGTGTATGTGAGTGTAACAGAAATAAATATAGGGGGATATCTAATCTGACAATCTGGTAACCCTATACAAATGTTAATAATGTAAGAAATAAACTTACCATTGCTAGATTGGTCCTCTGAAATAAAAAAATAATAAATTAGTTTTATCAAAAAAACTAACTCAGTCTCCTAAAAAATATTGTTTCTGTCATGATCTCCAGCTGGACTTCTGGTATTTGGGCTTTTATTTTGATGTCCTTCCTGTTTTCTGCCAACTTGCTCTTCTGTCAGCTGCACTATCATCGTCTAAATCACTTTCACCTGTGATGATTATCTGCACCTGTGTTACTTCTCCTCTTTTTAAGCAGTGCCTCTGCAGTACTTCTATTGCCAGATCCTCTCGACCATTGAGCCTGACACTCCAGCCTTTTTCTAAACTACCTGTGTACTGAATCTGGACCAGCTAACGCTGACTTCCCTCTCTGCCTTGCCCTCGGAAAGACTGTGAGTTTTCTCGTGACTGTTTCTCTGGGAATTGGACCTTGTTTTTTTCTCCCTGGACCTCAGTCTTGCTCTTGCCCCTGTTCGCGTTACTTACTGTGGACAACTGTGGATTGTGGACTCCTGCTCTGCTGTGTTATATATGTACTGCCCTCAGGATTAATAGACCTCTCCACTGTGTGCACACGAAGTGGACGCTAGCCTGTGTGACTCTCTGCAGTTTTTCTCTAACCTTCTGTTATTTAAGTTCCCCAGCTACTTAGTTTTTAAGCCTTGGAGATCCACATCACCCTGACACAGTCAGTACTCTTTCTGGCCCAGATCCTTCTTACTCTCGTAAGTGTTTTTCATTCAGTTATTAGCTTTTACTCTTTTTTCATGCCACTTACGCTCGTTTCTCTTTCAGACTCTCCAAGCTACCTAACCTTTCGGGATCTTCAAACAGATCTACCCACATTTACTGTTAACCTGTTCTTGTACAATAAAAATCCATCCACTTTCTATACCGGTTAGTCCCCGCAGGGGTCACAGTTGTGCTGGATCCTATCCCAGCTGTCATGGGCCGAGAGGCAGGGTACACCCTGGACAGGTCGCCAGTCTATCGCAGGGCCACATATAGACGAACAACCATTCACACTCTCATTCACACCTACGGGCAATTTAGAGTCCCCAGTTAACTTAACTGCATGTCTTTGGACTGTGGGAGGAAGCCGGAGTGACCGGAGAGAACCCACACATACTTTATCCTGGACTGGCATTTTAATTGGGTTCACTTCTCCTTAGGTGAGCGTGGGTTCCCCACACTCGCTGACAGTACAATCTGGCCATCATGAACCTAGCCAGCCAGGATTTCTTTGAAATGAGTAGAACAGGCGTTAATTTCACACAAGGCTAGTCTGGGCCATGCATGCACTAATTTTCATCTAATGTCTGAACAGATCACTATCATGTCCCAGTCAGCTGACGCTGCAGCGGCTGCCTCTCCCCCAACAACCCCGAACTACGAACCAAAGCTTCCTCCCCCTGAGAGATATGGGGGTGAGATTGGGAAGAACTGGCAATTTTTGACCCAATGTGAACTCCAGCCCTCTGCATTTCTGCAGAAATGGTAATGGTAAAGCTGATGCACTCTCTAGAATCCACGACCGCGATGACCCTGAGACACCTACCTTCATCCTTGCTCCATCAGCCCAGATGGTCGCTGCTCTGATGGATATTGAACAGGAAGTAACGGGCGCCCTCCTGTCAGAACCTGGGCCCTCTTCATGTCCCGATGGCAAACTGTTTGTCCCAGAGAGACTCAGGTCCCGGGTCCTTCAATGGTGTCATGCGTCTCGCTTCTCCTGTCACCCTGGCGTCTCCAGAACCCTCTTTTTGCTCCAGCAGCGGTTCTGCAGACACCAGGAGTTACATCTCAGCCTGCTTGTAGTGCGCTCAAAATAAGACTTCTCATGAAAGACCTGCAGGTTTCCTGCGACCTCTCCCGGTTCCTTGGCGGCCTTGGACCCACATCTCCATCAACTTTGTCAGGAGACTTCCCTCCTCCAGAGGTAACAGCGTCATTCTCACCATTGTTGACCACTTCTCCAAGATGTTCCATTTCGTCCTGACACCCAAGCTTCCCTCTGCCAGAGCAACAGCCCAGGCCTCGATCCAGCACGTCTTCATGGTCTTCCACGGGATGTTGTTTCTGACCATGGACCGCAATTCATTGTGAGATTCTGGGCCAAGTTCTGCCGCCTCCTTGGCATCTCTGTGAGTCTCTCCTCTGGCTTCCATCTTCAGACTAATGGCCAGTCGGAGAGGCTTAATCAGCAACTGGAGACTGGACTGAGACTGCTTTGTGGCAAAGATCCCACTTTGTGGGCTGCCAGTGTGGCTTGGGTGGAGTAGGCCCACAACTCCCTGCCGTCCACTGCCACAGGTATGTCTCCGTTTGAAGTTGTCTATGGTTACTTACCTCCTTTGTTTCCGAACTTAGACACTGAGGTCCAGGTCCCTTCGGCCTCAGCCCTCATCCGAAGATGTCATCAAGCTTGGCGTAGAGCCTGGTTTGTTCTGCTTCGGTCCGCCCCTTCGCTACGAGACTACTGTCAACAAGCTTTGCTCTGCTTTGCTCCTACCTATCGTCTCGGACAGCGGGTTTGGCTTTCTGCCAGAGATCGCCCCCTCAAGACAGACTGTCGCAAGTTGGTTCTGCACTTCATTGGCCCTTTTCCCATTTCCAAGATCATTAATCTGGTGGCAGTTCGGCTCCACCTGCCTAGACCCTTATGGAGCCATCCCACATTCCATGTCTCTCGGGTCAAACCGGTACTCACCAGTCGGTTCAGTTTGTACATGCCAGTGCACTCTGGGAGACTGGTGCAGAACTGAGTAAGATCTAAATCTATGCAGCACCACCATGTTTGTTTTCTCAAAGAAACTGCTATTTTAATAAAGCAACCCTACTCAGGTATCACACTATAGGGCATTGGTTAATAACCATTAGGGCCTTGGTTCCCTTGGTTGTACAAATAACAGATTAATCATATCAAGACTATATAAAAGAACTGAAAAAAGCTGCAAATTTAATAAGATTTAAGAATCCTGCACAGTATATACCCGATTGTCTGGCCTGAAACGCAGCTTGCAGCCCCACTGAAATAGAGATGACAGATTATCAAGACACTGTTAAAGTATTTTTTAAAAAGCCATATAAGCATTTCCTGAATCACCACTAATCCTGACAGCAGGATGGCACATGTACAATATAAAAAGTTTATAATATCAATATTGTATTTGTTTAGGTTTAGACACAAAAAACAACCTGATAGGTTTTAGTGAATGATAGAAATTTGATCATTATATCACATAATATTACTACACCCACTAGAAGGCTTTATCACCTAGGTTTTAACATATTTTGAAGCAATGTTAAAGCAACCACTATTAAAACCAAACTTTAGCAGGGACCTGATACTGTGGTAAAGCATGTATGGTTGAGTTAAAACATCTGTTCCTCACCTTCCTTTTTGTTGCCCCTGCAGCACTTATACAGGCAGCACCCACAGATACAGGTTGCCAGTGGTAACAATATTATAGCATACAGAGGAATTTGAACACCGGAAGAAAAATCTGTTCAAAGAAAGACAATAATTTACATGTTGGTCTTACAATGGATAGGTTTAGCTTTTATTTACCTTTTTTATCTGAATCTGTACAGTACAGGTCCAACCGTGCTAATTTTTGAACCTGTGAATTTGACTAGGGGAACCTATGATAAATGTTTTAAAACCCCAACAAGCACTTGATGTGTTGCTATTAAGCCCCAGCTACTGTTGTTAGTAGTTATTATTCCTGTTCATGGACAGTGTTAGGTGTACATTTCCTTACACTCTGAAACTATAACTGAACTGGTGTTGATGTACAGTTGGTATACCTCTTTAGACCAGTAAGTAATAACTTAAGGTGAAAATGTTTCATGTTGGAGGTTTACATTGTATATGCACTGTAAAATGGTACTTGTTGCATTGGTTTAACAATGTTTGTCCAATTTTCTCTTTCTCTCACCCACCCACA
>OMLM01018987.1:47788-63080 GCA_900302695.1 Helostoma temminkii | reverse complement strand
GACTGTGTATTGTGCGAGCACATGTGTGTATGGATGGTGACCGCCTGCATCTGCTGTACGTCCTTGTAGCCTTTTATGGTTTAATTGCTTGTTCTAGTTTTCTGTGCTGCATTTCTCCTGACCCAGCTTTTCTAATATACTCATTAACTCCGGCAAGTTGTATCTTGATATAAAACGCATTAAGCACCTCTGGTAGATAATATGTGGCAGTATCACATCATCATCGGTGTAAAAAATACCTACAAATTCATTTAGACTTAGCAGAGTTAATGCAGTTTTTGTTTAATAATTGTTTAGAGGACGGATTTTGTTAATTTTTGTCTGTGTGTGTAGCATGTGTGGAGTGAGAGTGAGGACTGCCTCCCCTTCCTACAGTTGGCCCAGGACTACATCTCCTCCTGTGGGAAGAAGACTCTGCTGGAGGTGCTGGAGAAGGTCTTCACATCCTTCAGGCCTGTAAGGAAACAAAAAACCCAGCGATGAGTTTACTATTTAACACACCGCATCATTAACAGCAGAGTAACCTGTGCACGTTATGTCCAGCTGAATTACAACACTGTTACATACAAATACTGTATCAGAAATATGATGTTTTAATGTTGCAACGCTACACGACAAACTTGATTATAAGACATTATTTAAGCATTTTATGAATGTCCTTGTAAATCAATGATAAATTAATGTAATATACTGGGATGATTCATCCAGAATCCTACAGTTGGGATCAACCTAGAATTTGCATCTCAATTTAAGACACTTTAATTAATGCACTATTGCAAATCCATTAATTTAAATGTGTAAAATATCTGAATACTGACTAACAGTGTCTTAAAACCAAAACCACAACAGCAGCAATCAACAGTTTAGGAAGTGGGTTGATTGTGTTAAATGACAAGATCAACAACACTGTCATGTTTGTGAGCCAAATATGCTATAACCACACACCAACAGCGGATGAGTGTAGCTTAGTATAAAAACAGGAAACGGGAGAAAAGCTGTTGTCAGTCCAAAGGTTCTGAAATCTACTCACCTCATGATCCATGATTAATTAAATCTCATTGATCAATACATTTGATCACGGACACAGATGTTCTGTAGAGTCTCAGCTGACAAACTCAGGGTGTTTATTTCCACCTCATTTAAGTTATGATACTAACATAAGTTTTCTGAACTGACATTAGAGTGGTGTCAACATTCTCACCTAATTCTCAGCATGAAAACAAATTTCCTAAAGTGTTTCTAGGTAAATTAAAGATTAATGAAGTGTTTCTTCATGGGACTGTTGTTACGTAATAAATATGATGTAAGTATGTTGAACTGAAGAGAGGAACTTAATAATTAATCTATGGTCATGCTCTAATGTCACTGCATCTGTTTGCCGACAAACACAGTGTGGTTAAACTAAACTGCCTCCAGACAAGAGAGGAAGAAATTACACCGGGGGCTGTTTACACACATACACGCACTTTAATGTTTTGATGTCTCTAACAAATCGTTCTCCATCTTTCTCTGTTAGCTGCTGGGTCTTCCAGACATAGAAGACGACAGTTTTGAGCATTATCACGCTGACATGGAGGGAGAACCGGGCCCCGACCACCAGCAAATGGGGGTCAGTCAGCAGTGATGAGTCCTGAAAAGAGGCTTGCAGCTGGGGCAGAGCTGCTCTGAAGCCCCAGGCCTCAACTCATCAGCCCAAACAATTAACAAAACACTTTTTTTCCAAACACACACATACTTACGGTCAACATGCTAAAAATGCACCACCATGTTCTTGAATGTCTCAGTGGCTTTGCTTCCCAAAGAGTGCACACTGTTGCACTTTGTTGACCCCTACACACACACACACACACACACACACACACACACACACACACTGGGGCTAGGTGAGCAGCGGCCATGTACAATGCAAGTATCATAATCATTCACCATCTGGTTAGTTAAAGTTCCACAGCACAGCAATATTACATCTGCCTCAGCCGGCTTTGTTATGCAGAAATACAGTCAGATGTTACTGCAATACACACTTCCCCTGTGGCTTTGGAGATAAATGCGACAGATAACTTATTTTCTCTGCCTCTCTGTTGACACAGATGATACACCAGAGCTAGATGAAAGATGAATGGGTAAAACTCACAGTTGGTGGCTAAACGAGGCAACTGAGGTGACTCTAGGAAGCGAGAGTTGTAGTTTGTAGCAACAAAGAGCAGCACAACTGCCCACTGCATGGAGGGAAAGAAGGAGGGAACTGAGGACGGAGGAGCCGTGATGGAGATTCGGGTGAAGAGACTCTGAAATGATTCGGTTTTAAACACACAGTTAAATAGGTTTCACGTGGAGATCAAATTGTGCAGCTTTAGCCGCATGAATCATATTTCGGAGGTTGTTTCATTGTTTCCAACACAGCACACCTCGAAGAGTTAAAAGTCACACGGTGTTACTATCATACGAGCGCTCTGCAGCGTAGGCCCTTCCCAGTTTGGGTGTCTCACCCTGAGCTCTTCTCTCCTGTAGTCTTCCTGGTTGTTCACGGTTCGCCCTTCGTTCTCAGATTTACCTTAGCCAAAACCTCTTTTGTGTGTGTTGTTTTGAATTTGAATCCTGCTTCTTTTAAGGTATATTTTACCCATAAACTTAAAGAGTGCACACCCAGCCCCCCGAGTGATATGACAGGGGGACATATTTGTTGTCAGCCACCTTCTGCCTATCCTGTTATATTTCTGAGCTAACAATGTGTTGCTGTATGTCACATCCAGTGCACTGCTTTGCTTTAGCCCCCTCCCTGCCATCTTCAGCCACTAGATCTCCATGCAAGACTGTGTCAGAGGTTTATCTTTACTTTGGCTTATTGTAATGTTTAGTCTTTTTATTGCCTATTTGAATGTTTCTCATGCAGTGTATATTCTGTTTGTCTGACGTGTGTGAATTGATCAATAAACCGTGTGAACAGACTGTTCTACAGGCGCCTGTGTTTTCTCTCACTCTTCCTCAAGTTAATGGAACACAAAGCACCAATATGGAGGCCTTTTCATATCACAGTGGACTGGTGACCTGCTGCTGGGCTTACTGGGGTTGACGTCACGAGCCACCTGACGCACCCACTCCGGGGGAGGAGTAACACACAGGAAGCTGTGGTTTGGTCTTCAAAATAAAAGCACACAACTGGCGCTCCAGTGGTAACTTTTCTTTGACTGAAAACAAGCACATTACAGGATCCGTTTTTCATGTTATACAGTACCTCAGCAGAAATTTAAACACTTATGGTACTTCACTACATTTAGAGCTAAATATTGTAGGGTATACTCTTTATCCCACTGCGTTTAATTGATAGCTTTACTATAAATATGTTACTTTAAATACAAAACATATAATATACACTGCATGTAATGCAAAACAACTGTATTAATTTAATTAGAACCACCAGCTACGACAGTAATATACTTCTCATTTATACTTCAGTAATGATAATCCAAAAATAAAATATGCAGCAATCTGATGCTCACAACAAATACTCATCAAGTAGAAACTGTTGATCAGAAATTGATCGATTGATCTGAGGGGTGAGTGCTGCCACTGTTGTTCTGTGGGTTGATTTACCTGAAGGCAATGACAGGACCTCTCCACACCAAGATAAGTTCTGGAACATACGGAAAAATGTTTGACAAAGTGACATAACGTAGCTCTAAGTGGCTTTTAGTAAGTTCTCATAAATTATTTACGTACAAGTGCAGGAAATAATTGCAAAGCACTTATGTTTTAGATTCCCTCATCTCTGCCTTTTGACATTTAAACACTTAATGTCACTAAGCTGATTGAACATTGCACAGCAGTAGATTAATTCAGCAGATTTTAAATTAATTTAAAATTAATTATATATGTAACACAAGATGTGAAATACAACTTTTTAATAATAATGTCAAACAATAAATAAAAGTGTTACAATACATACAATTACACATATTTATAAATATAATACAAAAATATACTTCCCATAAAACCTAGACTTTAGAGTCAAACCTTTGTTTGTTTTGGTTTGTTTTATTAAATGTAAAACTTTTACTTTGAAGGTGAACTCGTGTTTTTCTGCTGAACTTTGGGAAGTTTGACGAAGCTTCCTCGCAGGGGGAGGAGGGCAATCCCTGCTTTTATTTTTCTTTCCAGACGGCCACAGTTGAGCACAAAAACAAACTTGAACCGGACGATATGTGGCTCAGTAGTTGCGACCATATTCTCGTCTGAAGACGCGGAACTGAAGACGTTTAACAGAAGAGATTTCATTTTTGTTTTTTGTTTTTTTCTCAATTGTTTCATAAGGGAAGGGCTCTTCCAAGAAAAAAAGCCAATTGGAAATTAAGTTATGCGTCAGTGAGTGCGCACTTTACGCACGGAGCGCAGCAGGAAAGTTTGAGATGCGGGAACACCTTGCTTCTGTTGTCATTCATGTACTAAGCTCTCTTTCCTTTGTTAGTGCCAGATCTCCAGGATCCAATGTAATCATGTGTCTTGGCTAAAAAAAACTAAATCGCACTCAAAAACTAAACCTGAAACAACATGGGGTCCAAACAAAGCCATCCGACGTTCGATGGCAGAACTCGGGCTTATTCCAGCTCCGACCTCCCATCTGGAAACTCTAGCGCAGGGGAAAGGATTGCGGGTTTTAGGTACACAAATGGACCAGATGGCCCTAGAATTCGTTACACAGGTGGAGGGCCAACAAGCTCCGGGCTTAGTATACCGGCCGGCGGCAGGTCAGGGTCACACGTGCTCAATCAAAGTCTGGATAGCCCTGATGGTGAAGTGGAGCTGCCCCCTGAGGGCCACAGGCTGCTCATAGGGTCCCTACCAGCTCACCTGTCCCCTCACCTGCTGGGAGGTAAGAGTGTAACTACAAATTAAAAACAAATGTATAAATCACTTGAAAAGACATATTGTTGTGTAACTTTATGACTTTTTATCACACCTGAATTGCTGGCTGTTCTCGGAGTCCATGTTGTCTGTGTTAGAATAGTGAGTGTAAGGCATTTTATTTTTTTTAAAAGCCACATGGCGTAAGTGTAAGTTTTCAGGAATAGTGTGTCAGTAAACTGTATTTATAGTCAACATGTTACTTCACGTTTACTGCCTTATGGCACTCTGCAGTGATCCCAGGCAGTATACATAATAGTTGTTGTCAGAGTTGCTTAGTGTTTTTCCATTTGACATGTGATACTTGGCATACTGTAATAGCTATCTGATGACTGAGCCCTTTGTTTAGCAGTTCTGCACTTTTATTGTAGCCACAGGTGGCTCAGTGGAGGGTGTACCAAACTACCAGTTTTTTTTTTACAGCTCTTCTTCTTCTGCTTCTTCTCTCTGTCTTACAAAACTAGGCTGTTTTTCACTCCAGCTGAGAGGGAAGAGTGCGTTATGTAGGTCAGCAGATAAGAGCTTCCTGCTGGTTACACATTGCCTAAACACACACACACACACGCTCGCAAACTTCCTGAATCCGCAAACCTAGATGTTTCTCAACTTGTGGGCTGTCTCCAGACCAGATCAAAACAATACAGGACCGAAACTAACACAACAGGACCCTCTAACGTCCATGTGAAAATGTGACATTTATAGTGTTTCCTAAATCTCTACATTACTCACACAGTCGGTAAAAGTTCTTGTTTTCAGTTCTCCATATTTCTGATTACATAATTTCTCCCACTCAGGAGGTCTAATGATTAAAAACCTCATCAATAACCTCAGTAACCTTTGCTCATTGTGTCCATGTGACTGTGACTCTGCGGTCCTGACATGTCCACCACCTTATCTACATTTCATCACCTTGCTTCCACACACAAACATGTATCTCCCAGCAGACACAGAGATAATTACTACCTGCAGGTTTGAATGTGTTTGTTGTCCTGTTCTTGGCTGAGGTGTTACAATGTTAAACAGAAGATTAGTTTATCTCAGGTCAAGCAGCTCCTGCTCTATTCATCATTCATTCATCATTGCTGCTGAGCTGCACAGGCCTGAGAGACCGTGTCAGATTATTTATCTGTGTGGAATAAACGTTCAGGTGGTGTGTTTGTGGTTAGTTAGATGTCAGCGTCGGCATTAAAGATGAAATAAAACATCTTTAAAGTAGGATTAAAGGAGAAAAATGGTTGATTGAAGCGAATTGTTTAGAGCAGACGGAGCTGCCAGATGCTTGCAGGTGTTCAGGTCGCGTAACCCCGTAAACGACCAAACTCAGGCTGACGTCTCACGTCTTCTCTTGTGTACATATCAATAAAAGGCTCTGAGAGAAAACCGTTGGCACATCTGGGCCCTCATGTTTCTGTCTGTGTGTTTCCCATCCAGGTTTCCACTGTCCTGTTTGCTCCAGGTTCATGGCATCAGATGAAATAGAGAAGCACCTGCTCATGTGTTTCAGCAAAACACGTCTCACCTACAACAGTAAGAGAGGGGGCAAGAGGGCGCGGGAGATTCTGAAAGTTTAAATATATGCTACTGGTTTTGGCCACACCAGCCAGTTAGATTCTCTACTGTTCAGTTATACTTTTCCTTAAAATAGACACAAAACAATATATGAAACGGAACAATGACTGAAAGAACATCAGGATACTAAGACCAAGTGATTGGATTGTTTCTAAATCAAAAAAGGAAGCACAAGCACAATGTGAAACAATATATATTGTATGTAAAATCCTCTGCATTCCTGACATTCAGTCGTTTCAACTTCACTCTTTGCTGCAATGATTTGTAAATATAAAATGATCATAATAAAAAAGAATCAACTGAGTCTAGCTGGAAGATACATGTAATGGAGAAGAGCTGGAGGATAATTAGGAATGGAAGTAGTTAAGTGCAACAAGTACGTTAAAATTGTAAACGTACTCATGTTGGACCACTGCTTGTCTTTCCTTTTTCATGCTATGTAACCTCTGCAGCCGGATCGTGAGGATGAATTCAAGTTTTTCCTCATTTGCTTAAACACTTCTGTCAACTCTGACTTTTCGAAAACGTTAACGCACATGATGAAACAGAAGGCAACTGGACAAAATGACACATACTGTTTGCTCAGAAACCGATGACTATATATAGGTAGAAGAAGAAGAACTGAAATACCCAGAACTTCACATTCCATTTGATTCATGTTTGCAAACGGAAACACCGAGGTGGCATCTTTTATAGCATAAACACTGTTTGCTGATTTAAGTACATTGTTCAGGGGGTTGCATATAGGTGTACTAGAGATTCATAATTAAGTAAAATGATTCTTGTATTTTTAATAACTCGTAATCCGCAGAAACACACACAACAGTTTAAAGCAAATGCAGCTGCCGACCTGTGCAGTCACACAAATGTGTGTGGGCACCTGTGTACTGCGCACACATACATGTGTGCATACAGGAAAGCTAAACACATCTGTTGTTGCTACACACACTTTAGGCATGTAAAGGTTTCCTGGACTCAAGTTTGTTACATGTGTATAAGCAAGAGTGGAGCTTTTATTTTTTGAGGGCCCACACACACACACACACACACACACACACACACACACACACACACACACACACACACACACACACACACACACACACACACACACTCTCTCTCTCTCTCTCTCTCTCTCTCTCAGGAAGCCCAGTAAAGAGCATAAAGGCCGGTCTAGCACGTCTTCAGGCCTGTAAATTTAGGAGTATGTCAGGGGAGAATGAGGAACAGGAGGGCAAAGTGTGCTAGTGGTTCGAGCTTCAGAGAGCTCAGGTTATATTTTTAAGAGCATTTGTCTGTAACCACAGCTCAGAGCCCCAAGCCTGCCAGTAAATCAGCATGCAGAGCACATGGTCTACAGGTGGGAAACACTCAAGTCTCCTTCTCCTCCTCCACAGTTGGTCCTCCTCACTTGGACACTGATTGACTGACTCGCTGTCTGCCTAAATGACAAATTGGTTGACTCTCTGACTGGATGACCCACCTACTGGCTAAAGTATTGGTTTACTGTGGGTGTGAGTGAGAGTTTCTGGTTTAAGTGTGTGTCCACTTAACAGTTAAGTGCTTTACTTCATGGCTACTCCAGATGACTCGAGGAGATATCGGGACAACAGAGCAAGAGGCCCTCTCCGTATCAACAGGTCCAGCGAGGAAAACTGACAGAAGTTTATGATAAGAACTTTAGGTTTGTGCACATAGGAAAACCTGTGGTCTTTTCCTACCAGCGCAGAGGGGATTCATCTCATTTTTCTAGATAAAGACAAAGTTCCTGACACTGAATTGAGGCTGGGAAAAGAGTGAAAAATGTTCTAGGTTAAAGGGGAGACTGAAAGGCTTTTTCAAAGGCAGGCAGTCAGGCCTGAGTCTGAGATTGCACAATGTGAGAATTTTGAACTCTGCCAATCGTTTACCATAAAGCTGGTGTTTGAAGTCTGAACTCTGCTCCCCCCATTTGGTTTGTACACTCTGTGCCAATAAGAATAATTTGTTGGCCCTGGAGTGAAGCCAAGCTACCCAAGTCTGTGTTCTATTATAATTAGGTTTCTGCATCTCCCCACGGATCTTAACAGAACAGAGAGACACAGCATTATTGGCTTGTTGCACTACGCAGACACAGCTTCCTAAATGACGTGTTTATCTAATAGAGGGTGTGTCTTCCTTGTGTTGTTAATGTTTTATTGATCTGAATAATACGGTGACACTGCCCAAACAGTCTTTAGCCAGCGACAGCACCTAAAATAGTGGACTTATTTTTGTGAATGATGTTTGATGCACAGCACTGCACAAGTGTTTAGTTCTAATTGAAAACACACCAATATCAACACACCCACTGAAAATCCAAATCCAAAAGTGAAGTCATGAAAAACAATATTTTTCAAATACCAAGCATTTTGAATGTGGTTGATAAAAAAACTACTGCGTCAATGGAAGACACATGCTGAAGAGAGGGGAGAAGGTTTTAAGCATGTTATTTTGAGTGAAACAAGCTCACATCACTCAATCAAAGCCCAGTTTTCCTCTGTATGCAAAATATGTTCCTCATCATCCCACTGACCGATGTAATTATATGATGGTTAATGCTCCTGATGGGAGGCCTGAACTTAATCCATCAGTCACAGATCCAATGCCAGCCTGGTCAAGAATGATTTTATTATGTTTACTATCAATAGCAGTGCTCATTATCATTGCTGTTTAATACACTGCAGATTCCATATCAAGATGGGCTGCTGAACAAATTGCTAATGTTGAACTTTTGAAATCAGCCTTTAAAAACTAACAACAAGCGGATACAAACTGGGAAAACAAGCAGCTGATTAAAGTCTTCGAAGAGTTGTGACTGTAGAGTGACATTAGTTATCTCTATTAAATGTTTATTGGGTTTTTGAAAGACCACCCAGAGTGTTGCATCTCTTGTTCTTTTCAGATCTCACCTCTTCAAGTTAAACTCATAGCTGTTTGAAACATATTCTGTTTACACTCGTGCTCAATGAGGGGTGAAGTTATAAATTTCGGAGTTTAAATGTAGCCACCAGGCAGGGCTCGCTCTGCAGTGGTTAAGCCGCTGCAGTCTTCTACTTGTACTGGTTCGTATGGAAATGAGATGCTTTCGGGGAGGATTGTATTACACATATAAAAGCAAACTCTTGTGCTCCTCGACCTGCCAATGCTCCTACAGCCCTCATCCTCTTCCAGAAGCCACACAGCAAAAGGCTCTGTCTTTGAGCTCAATAAATAACCAAACCTCTTAATTGCTGTCACTTTGGTGCAGCACTCGCGCTGTTTGAAGAGCGGACAGAAATTTGTTCTGCGGTTTTAGTTTCATTGAATTATCATGAGTTATGATGTGGTAAACCTAGGAGAATTTGGCAGGGCAAGACTTTGACAGCACATAAAGGTGTTTGACATGGGGAAAAAGTTGCGTGTGGTAACTTTAACTTCATTAACAGAGGGAGAGAGGGAGAATATGTAATACAGTGACACACATCCTTAAAGTCTCCATCTGTAACTTTCCAAATATAGTTTGCAAAAAATGTTTTAATTGGCAAAAACAACAGTTCATGCTTCGTATCATTTGTCAGCTTGGGGTAATTACCATAGATCTTTATTTTAAGTCTGTTTTGATGTAACTGAATACCTCAGTAGAACTTGGACACTGTTTGCTTAGAATTACACAGGGCTGGAAGAGGTGGGAGGTGCATAAACTCTGGCAAATTTCATGGATTAAATTGAACAAAACCGTTTGGGTTAGCTGACAATTTTATAAATGATGATGAAATGTGTTTATATTTCAATTTGGTGAGAGGCAGCAGAGAAGGAGGCAGAAGTGAGTCTCTAATATGGGTGAGATGATTTAGTATTTACAAGTTTGGAGACGCTGATGTAATGAGTGTACGGCATGATTGCACTCCTGCTGCGAGCCATGGGATTTTCATTATCATATAACAATAATATTATTGTACTGTAGATTGTATTATTTGATTGTTATAATAATTAAGGCTGTAACTAATTACGTTCTTTAAATTATTGATTAATCCCTTGCTGTTTATTTACTGATTTATGATTTGGTCTGTAAAATATTGGAAAAATGTTTGTGTTTGCTGTGTCATTTATCATAAATGTTAACATCAGCATTGTCTGTTGACTGACCAACTAACTAGTTGTTTTAGATTAAGGCTCATTAATACGACTCTTATAACTGACATTTAAAGTTCTTTACACATGAAACACTAACAGTAGTCTAAATGAGGTGAGGCTGAGAGTACCAGGGAGTCAGTAAAAATGAGGGAGAGGACATGCACAGAAGACAGATGAAGACGGGGGAGGCAGGTTCAGGCTTCAAATCAGTAGCACGAGTTATCAAAAAGTTTACGCAAACAGAAAATACAGAGCCAGCTCCACATATTCAGATGCACACGTACTGTATATAATCAGTTTACTCCAGATGCCAGAGGTCCACATCAGGTGCATTTTTCACAGCTTTTGACTTGTTGTTTTGACTTTTTACATCATGACTCATTTTTCCAAAGTTTCCTAACATGAAATTATTTATCACTGTCGTATGAGAACAGATTTCCACATCAGTGGAAACAGATTACTCTTACTGCAGACAGCCTGTTTTCTAGTTGTGGCATAAAACATTTTATCATTACATGTAATGAGGTTTTCACTGCTATTTTGTGCTTTAATTTGTTTCATCTGCTTCAAAACATGAGCGCAACAAAATCACTGATGCATTTGTTCTCTTCTGTCAAACTACATGTTGTCTGCATGCTTCAAAGATGTATCCAGTGAGTCACAACCTCACCACTGTGACTAATACAAAGGTAATAATCACCTTTCAACATGTAAATATGCAAGTTGTTTAATTGAATTCTTATTCTTTAATTATTAACTGGAATGACTTAAAAAGTTTGCTCATTCAAATTCTGTAAACTGTAAATTGTAAGGCGTTTATTTTGTACGCAAGTACAATTATGTAAATGCTATAAATCTGCAGAGAAATGCACAGCAGCACCTTGAAGCATCTAACTTTTACCATTACAAGAAACAAACCCCCATGGAAGTGAGTTATTGGATGCTGAAAGAATCAAGTCTTAGACACATGAGAAGGGATGTAAAAACAACAAAAAAGGTTCAATCTTCACAATTAGGTTGCTTGGTAGACACAGCAGAGAATGGGGGTTAAATCATACACAACGTCCTGATGTGATGAATGTTTGTTTGCATTCCTGCTCGACAGCAGAATGAGCCCAAAGCCACGGAAGGTGTTAATGTCAGTTTAGGAATATCGCTCACGAGTGGCTGCAGCGGTCGATACATGGATGCATTTGTCAGAGAGCTTTGTTATTAATGTTTTCCATGCAGGGAATGAAATGTGCTTAATGTGGCTGCTGGATGTCAGGAATTTAATGAGACAATATGCAACTTGTGTGACATCTTTCTGCATCAGCTTGACAAATGTCTTTTTACAGCAGCGCTAAGCATGTCCTCTTCTGCAAGGGGAGAAGGTGTGCAGTATAAATTAATAGATAATTTTCTCCTAAGAACTAACGTCAAATTAGGGTTAGGCTTTTTTTTGCAGATGATTCTTTTGCAGATGTTTTACTTCTCAGATATACCTTCTTTCAAACTGACTGATGGGTAAGTTTATTTATTTAGTCCCTGGTGAATGATATGAAAAAACTAAAGCTTAAACTGTCAGCAGGCAGCTAATATTTCCTCATGGACTTGTCTTTGGAAGTGAGAGCTCTGAAACCCTCAAACACATATGCATATATTCCTTTGTATGTATGTATGTGGTATATGTGCACAGAAAGATTCAGACGTGTCACTGGGCTTGTTTGCACAGGGATTCAGCTCCTGTTATCTTTCCCTGCAGCTATAGAAGAGGTGAGAAAACATACCCTCTCTCTTTTCAGCTACCCCCCTCTCCCTTCTCCTCATCCTCCCTCTCTCTTTCTTTCTTTGACCCTTATTAGCGACGGTGAGGGCTGGTGGCAGGCGATTCATCCTAGCACAGAGTATTCAGCACACCTGCGTGGGGGTGTTTTCCTCTTGTCCTCTTTTCTCTTCCTCTTTTTCTTACCCATCATCCCTCCCTCCTGCCTTTCACTCTCTCGCCACCCCTGTGAAACAGACTTTGGCTTTGTTTCTTTCTTTTCCCTGCATCCTTTCCACAACAGCCTCTTCCAAGATTTTCATTCGTGTTTGACCTGCACTGGGGATCACTTCACACCTCAGCTCTGTTTGTTTTGCTTGTCCTGTCATTCCCTCACCCCCTCTCAAACGAAGCCAAATAACTCAGTGTTGATGAGGGAACACCCAGTCCAACCCATCCATACCACCACAACCTCCACAGTCCCAACAGACCCCCAACTCATCTCCGCTGACAGAGGGAGATGAGGGCGAAACAGGCCCTGGAATGTAAGACTGGCTTCCCCCCACTTCCTGTAATTCATCTAAGTCTGTTTCATTTCAGACCTACGTATGTCTTTCTACATCCTGAAATACACCAGGGGACAGCATGGGCACTTTTACTCAACTCCTGCTAAAGTAAATGGAAAGTAATTTCCATCATAGGACATCGTCTTTTTAACCTCTACAGTTTTGTTACAGTTTTAAAACCTCTGTAACGGCCAACTGGGTGCTCACAAAATCTGACAGAAGTGAGCTGTGGAGGCTAGAAAAAAAAAAAAAAAAAAAACAAAGGAAGAAAAAGCACTGTACCTTTGCAGGCTTTCCTGTGTGAGATGGGTTTGGACAGGTCTCTGTAGTAACCTTCCTTGCAGTAGTGGCAATGGCGACCTGCTGTGTTGTGGCGACAATTGAGGCAGACGCCTCCGCTTTTCCTCCCCGACAGCTTGTAGAGTTCCATGTTGAAGCGACACCTCCGGGCGTGAAGGTTACAGTTGCAGGCTGAAGAGGAAGATGCAAAGATATGTAATTTATGTAAACTGAATGTCTAACTGACAACATGTTACTTATAAACTGATGACGAAGTGTCCACATTAGTCATGTAATTAATCAGACATATTTTCCTGGTTATTAGTTTGAGCATATCACTAAAAAGCATGTGGTTAGGAGCAAACATACTTGTGTCCGATGGCGGAAAGTAATTAAGCATATTTACTAAAGTACTGTACTTAAGTATAATTTTGATCATTTTTACAATTGTAATAACTTAAAAGATTCATTATCATGTTAAGGACACCAATAATTAGCAATATAGAATTACTGGTGCATTATAACAAGTTATTAAGAAAATTGCTATTATTATAAATGTTACTACAGGCTGAAATAAATTAAGACTTCATAAATCCCCATCCTATTTAACAGCTCTCTTAATTCCTCATAAGCAGCAGCAGAGTGCTCTGATCATCTGGTCATCTGGTTCTACTGGAAAATTAAACACTTATTTACATTGGCTTTTAGTTCCTAGTAGTGAGCTGACATGTTTCATTTGTCTGCATGTTTACTATTCTGCTTTATTATATGTTTTATTGTGTGTTTACTTCGTTTAATATGTTTTTGCTATATTTCTTACATATTTTTTATTCTATCTGATGCGTAAAGCGCTTTGGTCAGCTTTCCATTTTATTAAGTGATTTAAATAAATGTTGATTGACTGATTGATTGTAACATTTTGAATACTGGAATTAAACTTGAAGACACATTAGGCTTTACTGACATGGCTTCAACAGTTACACTTGTGAATTAAAGACTTGAAACAGAATAATTTTCAGTTGTATCATACTATTTTCATATACTAGGATTTCTGTGTGTGTTTTCTTAGGCTGAAACCTTGATGAGCCACTGGTTATACTAACCTTTTTTTATTTTTACTATTGACGTCAAGCAATGCATCATGCTCAAATATTTCTCTACTCCTCATTCCTCTCCCCTCTCAAAGTCCTCCTTGTCTCCAGAGTCCATACTGTACTAAACTGAAAGATGGTTTGGTGTTACCAAGCCTTCGTTCTGAGCAAAGCCCTCTGAGCATGTGCAACACCCCTCACTGCTGCTTGTTTACTGATAAGTACAGTTGCCAGCACTGAGTTTAATTAGCCGGCTGATGTTTATTCATGACTTTCTGGCAGCACAGTGAAGCAGACATGCCCAACTTCATTAAGACCAGCCGTCCGAGACACTGGTCCTCCACCACCAGCACAGACACATTCATGTATTATTAACAGCAACACTTCTAATACAGTTTATGTCTCTACTGTGTGGGAGTACTGCATGTATGAGTGTGTGTGTGTGTGTGTTTACGCGTGTGTACGGAAATGGGAGTTATCTGGTTTCCAACCCCTGGTTGGTTCATCTGTGCATGTTTTTCTGCTCTACCTCTTTGCAAAGATGTTTTCATCATCCATCCATCATAATGGTGGGAGATCTAGGGAAGCTCTTACCTACCTCAGCATACCTCAACCTGGATTCCCACTGATGTGTGTGTGTGTGTGTGTGTGTGTATTTGTGTATTTACAGTGTATTTACTGTTTGTGGTGTATGCTGCGCATCTAGCTATATGTTACCCCTGAGACTCCTCCTTTTCACTCCAAGGACGTAATTAGAATATATTTACTAAAATACAAAGGACAAACACACACAGCAGCAGCAGTAGCTCTGTGCCTTATCAGCAGTGACTTGGTTTTCTGTCTTTCCTGCAGGACAGTGAGGGTTTAATTAGTGATGTCTGTTTCTGTTGCTCTTAAGTATGAGTATGTAATGACTATGATTTATCCATAACCTTAAAACAAGACTTTAATACAAAACATAACAATCCACAATATAAAGTGTTTTTTCATTGGGAAAATTCAGGTTA
>OMLM01018987.1:18526-35633 GCA_900302695.1 Helostoma temminkii | reverse complement strand
CCATTTCTTAGTGGATCAGGTTGGTGTTGTAATGCGTACAGAGAAAACTGTAGAACTCACCCAGCTTAATGCAGGCAAACCCCAGTCTTTCTGCCTTAATATTTTACAGTGCTCTCACTTTGCTGTAATTTTGTTATTATTACTGTGACTACATTACTATAACTTGTCATCACATTTCACAAGAAGTTTCCTATAAGTAAAAGAGTTTGCTAGGAACTATTTTTGGTGTGGTTCATTATTGGTGTAAAAACAGAAGTTTGCAAGCTTGCTGCCATCCTGCAGCAGGCTGAGTGGCAGCCGGATTGGTCCATGCAGATTGTGTCTGACACTGATGGAGCAGAGATGTTTTTACTGTACAGGCTCCAGAACCACATTTAATGCACTCTTGTGTTGTTGCCACAATGTCTGCTTCTCAGTATGAATTAGGCACTGGTGCGCAAGGATTGATGCATGGTTGCAAACGCAAACACACACACACACACACACACGTCTTAATTTACACTCACTGCTCTTTCTTCTCTTTTTTAATTGCAATGTTGGAACAGTAACCCTTCAAATTTTTTGGTTTTTGTTTTTTTTTTCTAGAGGAAACTATTTTCTAGTTTCCCTCTTTCCCAGTACTTCATATCGTCTGTAACCAAATGT
Organism: Helostoma temminkii; assembly: GCA_900302695.1. Classification (NCBI taxonomy): domain Eukaryota; kingdom Metazoa; phylum Chordata; class Actinopteri; order Anabantiformes; family Helostomatidae; genus Helostoma; species Helostoma temminkii. The sequence continues at coordinate 34,988 of OMLM01018987.1, read as the reverse complement.
GACACTTCTGACTCAGGCAGGAAGGATACAAGTAAAGATGGAGGAAAAGAGACCCCTCTGATCCAGAAATTCAAAACCTCATTGTAATTTAGTCATCGGCAGAAGGCAATTAACAAGGGGTGTACTGGTCTTTGCCAGAGTAAGCAAACGGATGACACATGCTGAAAGCAAATGCACTTTGCAATGAAAGCATAATTTTGCAATACTAATAAAGTGATAACAGACGATGGTTGTTATTTTTTTAAGGGCCTAGCAAGTGCAAGTTGAAACTTAGGAAGACAAAACATAGAACATTTATTCCTTGTGGAAAGCAAGCAAACAGGAGGTTAATGGCGTTTGGTGAGTCTCACCTGGGGGGGGAGTCTTTCTACAATACACTTTCAATGCAGTTCTGTACTGAAAATAAGTTTGTTTTTTTAATAAGGAGGAGGCTGTGGTGGGAGAAATATAAAAGTAGAAAATATTTAGTTAGTATTTGAAATGCTACTTATATAAAACCACAACTATTATGTGTACTGTATAAAGTGTATCAAACATAGTTGTACTCATCATACACATTGACCTTAGTCATATTTAACATTATATATAAAGCCACTTGATGGTTATTATCAATGCATTAAGTGTAAACTGCATTATAACATATAAGCTCAAAAGCTGTAGTTGGTGTAACGCTGCTTATCTCAAAGCTGTACCTGTTACTTGAATAAATGTACCAAATTATGTTGCACCACTGAGAAGAGGCATCTCTATTGCAGAAAATGAAAATGTGGACAATTTTATACAACCATTTCAATTACAATAAAGGGCAACCACAATATGACTTAAGTAAAGTAAAGAATACAACAAGAGCAAAAAATGGGATTAAGGTATTAATATTGTTACTGTAAGTAACGAAAACACGCATGAAAGCATGAGGTGACCAGCCTCCACACCTTCACTCTCTGCTTTGCCGCCAAAATGGCACACTACTTCCTGCACTGGCACTTACCACAAATACTCCAGAAAAATCTAATACAGACGTTGATCCCAGGGGGAGTAATGAGGGAGCGGATGAGGATTTGAAAAAGATAAACACATTATCAGTGTAAAGGTGTTGTGTCAGCTTTTACGGGTTTCCATCCAAATATTGGAAGTATTGTAAGCTCAGTGGCTGATAAAACTGCACTGTGTTACCAGTGAAATGTAAGTGGTTGTGTAATTTATGTCAAGAATAATATTGCCCCCTAATGTGTTACTGATTCTGTACATATTCTTTTATATTTGCTCTGGCAGGAGGCTTACTCTTAGATACACGATGAGTGTGCTGCTTGGTGAGACAGGAAAATTGACTATAATGGTCAAATAGGCCACTTAAACTTAATCTGATGAAAATGACTTCAGAAAATACTTTGACCTCTTAGTGCAGGTTTATTGTCTTAACATCTTGCAGCTGATTTATGAAGCAGTAAAAAACCAACAGAGGACTGTTCCATGCCATCTGATATGGATCACCTTTATCACGTTGTCCAGAGTTTTAAATAGTGATTTTCACATCTGTACAAATAACCAAATGAATGCATTCACAACTTGCCCATTTTACTGTAACTGTTGTGTCTAAAAAATGAAATTTTCTGCTCCGGCGAGAGAGGTGTTATTTCCTATGAGGTCACTGGCCGAGGCAGCAACCCAAACACTAGCCACTGTTATTCTTTTCCTTAAATCCCACTCTTCTGTTTCTTTTTTCCTCTCTATCTCTGTTTGTGATCGCTTCATTCTTTATTTTTTCACTGATCTTGTTTGTTATTATGGCTCTGGGTTAATTTCATTTCCCGCCCACTGCTGTGGAAATCCCTCACAGAAACCTAATACTGCCTTTAATTCTAAAAGTGGAAACCGTGCAGCTTGATGTTCCTGGATAATGAAATGGTGGCTGTCACAGGAGGAAGGACAAAGGCCACAGGCTTTAAAGAGAGGAGGAGAACTGCTGAAGTATCAGTCCGACAATTCGGTTAGCTACTCAACATGCTTTAACAGACTGATGAAGCCAATAATTCACAGTTTCTAGTCTTAAAACATTATGGCATTATTTCATTTTACCTGGAAGTCCAAAATCGAACTATAACCATCTTTAACCATAAACTACCTGGGGCAACATTTGTCTTGGCTACTACCAATACTCCCACAGCACAATGACAGACCAGTGCAAGGATGAGACGGAGGAGGAGAATAAGAATAGTCCTCCTGCTCACAGCTACCTCTATTCGTTTACATCTTTCTTCACATCAGTCTGTTTTCCTCAGAGACTCAGAGAGAGCAGAATTATCTCCCACTGGTTTTTCCTCATGCTACACATCAACTTTCATCTCGGGCCAACAACCTGTCCTGGCAGAACGGGAGAAAATACAACCAAAACACCAGAGGGGGGTAAAATGCATTCTCCAGCTTCTCTTTATGATCAGATGGACATCTGGATATGCACACAAACCTGGTACATATGGTAATCATTTCAATATCTGGACGTGTCTCTTGGGGTTGTCTATCCTGAAACGGACAGACAAAGAGCTTGAGAGTGAGACCAAACCTTTGTGTCGTACAGGTTCATTTCTTAACTTCAGAGAAAACAGAGAGGGGCCCCTTTTGAAAATGACATTTTGACACAAACTATCATTTCATAACACAAATATTACCATTAATGACTTAATTTCCTTACAATTTCCTTATCAACTCCTGTAATTAGGCCCATTTGTTTGCTTTGTTATCCTTCAGTGATATGGGCTTTTTGTTATTAGAAGCTGAGAGGGGACTCACACGGGAACCTGATGACTTTTAGCTAGAAAAAGAAGGTCCCCACAGCTGCTGAGGAGACCCTTCAAAACATACACACACATCCCACATTAACACTGCAGAGGCAGCCCTCATCCTGTAACCTCAGCACCCAGCAGCAGTGGAACCACTTAAATAGTACTTATTAGCAGTCCGCTGAGTCAAGAGTCTCTCTGCTTTATCAGTCTCTCTCTTTTTTCCTTTTGCTCATGGTCCTTCATTCTCTCTTCTGTAGGGGTGTCTCACACCACTTCACCCCTGTAGTCTCTCCTTCCCTTTTTTCTCTCCCTGTAACGGACCTTCAACAGAGAGTTAAATCGGCCAAGGCTGGTGGCATCTCTCTCCTCTCAGTTGGACATCGAGCCTAATTAATTGGCTCTATTGTCCCAGAGGGAGAAGGGCTAACAAAAGGAGGGGGTTGGTAATAAGAAGAAACGATGCTAGGCTTTATTCTTCCAGATGCTGTGTGTTTCTTGGGACAACATTGCATGTTCTAACTGTGATGTGAAGAGAAAGCAAGGCAGAGAGAGAGAAAGTGTGGATTCACAGCCCCTCACCCCACTAATGTCTCTTATCTGTGAGAGCTAATGAGTGATGGATTAACCTGAGATCACCCCTGGCAAATTGAGATGACCCTGCAAACCTTCCCAGAAAGCAAACCCTCTGAGAAGTCTGCATTCCACTTCCCACAACCAACGAATTACACACTTACCTAAGTTGACGTTACTTTCTCATTTCAAGAATTTTTTTTAGCATTTTAAATATATGTGTTTTGATGTAGGCTGGCTGCAGAGTTTAGTTCACATCAACAATGTGACAAAACAAAAATGTAGAGCACAATGTCATAGAACATGTGGACATGTAGTATACAGAACTACAGTAGAGCGAAAATGTTTGATTTAGAAATGTCACAAGAATCGGATCCATCTAATAGTTTCCCAACATTCATGCCCCGACTGCAAACCTGATGCCTATGCACCAAATTGGATTTCCAGCAACAAACTATGCACTTGTAAACTTTTTATTCGAAATCACACAACATTAAACTGTTTGTATAAGTAACTCAAATATCTGTCTACTTTGTGCTGACCTCTGCTGACTGAGATCTCTTTGTGCAACCGTGCCAATGTGCTACCTGCAATGGCAGCTTTATTCACCAGCTTATTTGGTTTAACAAAACAAAGGTAAAACGCTTATTTATGGCTCTAAGTTGTCTGTATTTCTATATGGACAATCACAGGCCCACACACACACACAAACACAACTGTGACTTGAAGGCATCCATGACAACCGGGTGCTACAAACCTCTGGTACACACACACAGATCTTGCGCCATGACTTATATGGGAAAGACAAAGACATTGGTGATAAATCACAGTCAGCTATTCAACAATACACACACACACAAGAGGAATTCCAGGGAAGCTTTTTTCTGGCAGTGTGTGAGCATGTTTGACGCAAAATGAAATTGTTTGACTCAGCTTGATCTGTCGCAGGTGTTTTCGCCAACTCTGTATGTGCCTGTGTGTGTGGAGGGAGAAAGAAACTCCCTGTATAAGAGAGAAAAAACAAAAAGCACAAAAAGAACAGACTAACCCACACACAGTGAATGTAGTTCTATCTAATGTCATTAAAGACTACCTCTAGGTGTGAATCTTTATCTGAAGCTACAGTATTTACAACGTAATTAACAACTAGAAACAGTTTCCGTTCCAGCTGCTTGCAGTTCCCCAAGATGACAGCAGCAGTGTGCCACAGAAACAGTGGGGGGCGCTGTGAACTGTACATCAGGCTGCTGTGTCAGGGTTGTAACTCCATCCAGCCATTAATCATCTATAGCTGAGAGTGTTAAGGACCCCTGCTTTAGGCTCGATGGGCTCACGCTCGTGCCAGGTGGTCCTGTCGGTGATTAGTGCGACTGTTCCCAGAGAAGTTTTGGCCAGGACTTTCACCTTGAATCAAACACTGAGCTGCAGAAAATACAAAAGCCTCCTTCTCTTTTATGTCTCTCTTTCTCTTTCTCTCTCTGTCTCGGTCTCTCTCTCTCTCTCTCACACACACACACAAGTGGGTATCTGTTTTTTATTGTTGTATTGATGCTGTTACAGCCCTATCAGCTACAGGGCTATTTGGAAAGAGTTGTAACAAGCCATGCCAAGGCTTTCATTTTTACATGTGAACAGACTTGGGTAATTGTAGCATAATGTAACAACACATGCTGAACCACCTTCAGGACTTGTTGTGATGTGTTTTGTCTACCTGAAAATACAAGAAAGAATGCTTCCTGCGATGATTTTAAATTTATCGTCATTAATATTGCATTAACTAATCACTGCAAAACATAGCCCAGGGCACAGTGCAGGACATGTTTAGTTTTCTTCTCTTAAAATCACTTTCTTGCTTGCTTGCTTCTTTTCATGCTCTGTCTGTTGTTGCCTCCTGTCCACGTTATATATTTGCTTTGGCTGTAATCACTCCACCTCCTCTTGGTAACTGTGCAGAAACCTGCTGCCACACAGAGGTGCTGAGGTCATCAGCCCTGATCTTCTACAGCAGAGCGGGCCCCAGTCTCAGGATCAGTTCTTACATACGCACAGACGCATTGCTTTTTAATTCTGAAAAGCTGCCAGTGTGTGTACACATTGGCATATACACCATCTAAAACATATGTCCAGAATCACATAGTGTTTTCCCACCGTGTTTTCTAGTCTCTTTACAGCCTCCTGTTAACAAGTGAGACCACTGTGGCAGGGACTGAGGATTGTGCTAACAGTGTGTTGCAAACCTGATGACTGCATGAATAATAGCTTGTGTATAAACCAGCAGGCTTAAGGGGGAACTCCACTCCATTTTACATATCAAAGTACGTTTATAGGTGTCGGGTAGTACTACTCAAAAAACTATTGTGGCCCCAGAGGGAGCTGTGTTAAGTCACCTGAGTCACTGTCAGTAAATCTGGGGGTGTGGAGTTTGAAAGAAGTGATGTTACCAGATCTTCATCGCCTGCTCAGCATCTCTCTTTGAGACTAACATTAGCAATAACACTCCCAAATTTCCAACCAAACTGTCAAGTTGCATTGTATGTAATATAGCTGACAAAAGACAATAGTTATAAAGCAATGCTAAATTGGAGCAAGACAATGTTTGAATTTACTAAATGATATTACAGAGGACTGACTAAAAGGACTGGCACAACAGAGACCAGAGTTTAACTCGGTTGAGGTTCATAGGGTTTAAAGTGAAAATTAAAACTTTATGTTAAAGAAAAACCCTTCTCTGTGCTCCACTAGGCTCTCATTTCATCTGTCACACTCACACAGCTCTTCAGGTATTAGTCATTACCAGATTACAATAAATAAGAACAGTGCTTAGTTTGGAGCCTCATTCAAAAGCTTTTAAAAGCAAATATTTTTCCAATGCTGCTAGGCTGTTCTCTACATTAAAAAAGGAAAATGCTTATACTAAATCAAATAGTCTGAATGCTTTTAATTTTGTTCCCTTCAACAATGCACTGTATTTCTGATTGCAGTTTAGTCCAGGTTGGGCTGCATTGTACTTATATCTGTCAGACAGACAGCCTGTGTTTCATAAAGCTGTGTCTAATGTGTGAACACATGCTGATGTGGTCTAGCGTGGGTTTTAATTACCCCTAATCATCTAGTACCCGCTCAAACCAAACCCTTCCATTACACACAAACACCTCTCGCACACTCATCTCGTGGTTCATGCCAAATCCACAGCACACAGAGATCCTCCCTCATCTAAGACAAGCTTTCACTATGGTATCAACTCACCAATTAATTCATTAACAGACAACTCCCCAGGCGATGAATACCTGCTCACGTCCTGGACAGAATTACTGTTTGCATAAACACCCACTGGCAGAAAACGCAGATTAAGAGAGACGCACTCACACATGCTTGCACAATCTCTTTCTTGAACACACATTCTCCACAACAGAAAGGAATATACTATATAATGTCAAGTCCTACTGGCAGAGAAAGGCACATGGAAATACTCACACACAAGCAAGTAACTGGCAGAACAGGTATCAACAGATGCTGAGCAGAGCATCTGTCTGTCACAGGGGGACTTAAACACGAGGAGCAACTTGTTGAGTACTGTCTGTATAGATGCGTGCCCACATTCCTTCAACCCCCTTTTCTGCAGCAGCTATAAGAACTTTTGTGGATGTTTGGGAACAATCCTAGTCAGCTTATAACAATGTTCTGGTAAATTTGTAATGCATTTACCTTTTTGCACCTAAGTGGAACGGCTATGATCAAGCACTCACTGCTGTCAAGGAGCACGCCATCCAATAAAAACAATGAAACAGCTGTCATCACTGTAAAGAAACCCTCATTCATGTCTGTGGTTTGAAAGAGATTGATGAAAGATTACTGAAAATCTTCAGTGGACGCCCAGATTTTTCTCTTGAGAACATACCTGACAGTGTAAAAACACAGTACAGAAGTGGGAATTAAGCTACTTTTGCAGGGTAAAGTTAATATTAAGGAAAAAGTTTGGATCTCGTCACCGGGATCAATTATCACCAGCTGCTGTAAGAGTGTGCCACAGTTTGAATGGAAATGTTTTACACACAGAGAGAATGTTTTCACCCACTGGCATGCAGCAGTCATTCTGATCGTGACAAAGAGAAGAATGAGGCCATTGATAACGATGATCTGAGACTATGGCCTGGGTGGACTTTGTAATGAAGCATCCACAGAGACTTCTTGGTGACTTCAAGGACCAGTGAGGGTGACAAAAGGAAGTGAGTGCAGGCCAGAAGCCAACAGCGCAAAGCAATACAGCTTTCCTTCAGAGTCAATATGGCTGCCTACCAAACTCTGTCTCAAAAACAAGGTTGAGATTCCATTTCTGGTATGAGCATGTGTGTGAAACCTGCATGCACACACTCACACATGCACTTATACGCTGGCAAAAATATGAACTCACACTGTGAGTAAGATCTGTGTTGCATTACGTGTTGTAGCCAAAGCAATGAAACAAAGCTATGGCCCCAGCAATGTTCACTTTACCCAAAGGACCCTGAACTGAACAGCAGACACACAGGCTGTAACATTTCAGAAGAGATTTTTGTCTTTTCTGACAATTGAACACATTCTCACCATCACCCGAAGCGGTGTGACCTGAGCTTTGTCGAAGGTGGTAAAGTAGACTGTAATGAAAATGATATGTTTCCACTTGAGACTAATACTGGACAACATGCAGATATCTCTAGTGAAAAACACGTACAGATGTACTTTGGATTAAGTTATTTGTTTTCTTAATGGTGGAAGGGTTTTCTCTCAGCATAAACGCAGACACACTTTCTCATTACAATTTCACATGTTGCCTGGCTGTCTTATTTGTATATTATCCTCAGACGTTTTTGATATAAATTTCCACTTTTCAAAGACCTGTCAAAATTTATTATCTGTGCAAAACTGGAATTCCATCAAAGCTTAATTGCCTCTTGAACAGGGATCATGACAAGCAACAACTAGCTTTAAAATTCCAGCTATAAAGAGACTGCTCCCAAACACTGACATAATAGCTTCAAGATATCCCATGATTTAACATATGCAATACTTTCTGCATTATTTGTCATCGGTTGCTTCCATCACAGCCTAAATTATCACAATTATGAATAGTCTCACTCCTGGGACTGTATACCCATCCATTCCTGGTTGTAGAAGTATAGACGTTTAGTAGTAGCAGCTTTATAAAATCATTTTATTTGATTATAATTATTGTTTAATACAAACACACAGGAATATAGCAATTGCTGTGCAGTGCAACAATCACCCAACTATTTTTACTCCCAGTGTTTGTACAATTCATACAATCCAGCTGATGGAACTGTGACAAAACTCAGCTATGACTGCTAACTAAGACTGAACGTTCAGTACTTTAAATACTTTGAAGTAACCGACTTAGATTCTTAAGCACATTTGCAATGAACAGTGCAACAGGTCTCTAACCTCCATCTGCCCCACACAAGCAGACATTTTCATGCAAACGCAGAGCAGTGATCCCAAAACATGCTACATAAAGCCTGTCATTCTAACTTACTGCTCACTGTATGTGTGTATCTCTGTGTATCTCTTCTGGCTGTCGTTTTTAGTGTTTGGTTACAGCACTTGATATACCGTGCTTACAGTATGTGCTGGCTCGGTGGCCATGTTTCTGTCTCTTTGAGAAATATAACAGGTCTCCGAATCTAAAACAGAAGCTTGAAACAGTTGTCTGGACCACGCTCGTCTTATTTTGCAGCGGTTTACAACACGAATAATAAACGCTGATAACAGCTCAGGGAAAGAGGGTCTTGAAGTGAGAGAGAGGCCATTCCCTCCTGTTTGAACTCGCAGCTAAAAACCAGAAGAAAACTGCATTTGTGTGTGTATTTGTGCACGGGAACATGCCTACAGGTGTGTGCATGTCAGCAGAAAGAGGTGAGTGCTTAGTGGATGTGAATAGTAAGACAGTGCAAAGTGCAAAGCTTCTCAGCCACTTTATTCCCAGGTTTGTTTGCTATGAGCGGGACTAACAAAGCATCCTGTCGGCAGCTTTGAAGATGAAGGATGTCGGCCTATAAAGGTGCACAGTGACCAGCTCAAACATTAACCAGACCTCCAGCCATGTCTGAAAGGTACCAAAAGAACATGGTAGCGAGACTCGTCTGAGGAAAGGCCTGCAGAACAGCTCTGTTGTCTGATGATTTGATGCATTTTAAATGAGAAGTGTTACTTTTTGCTAACAAAGAACAAAGAATGATTACAGTTTAATTGTCATTAAGCATCTACATCATGAAACCAATTCCCTGCGTTTTTACAAACAACAAAAACGTGAAAGGCGCAATTATAACTAAAAGGAAAAAACCCTGAGCATAATGTTTTCACACTGTCATGCATCATTAGTCTTTAACTGTTTTGATACTTTTCTTCATGTTGATAGTTTTATTATGTATTATAGCAGTTTTTTACCAAAATTATCTTCTATCAAATGTTGGATCAACAAAACCTATATATAGAGATAACGTTCACGTGCTTATGTGAACAGTTGCTTGAAGCAAAACATAAATGATATCTTCACTGTGTACTGGTCTACGTGAGGCACAGTTTATATTTCTGCCTTCTCTCTGCAGGATTTGTCCTCATCTTGCTGCACAATGTTCAGCTACAACATCTTCCTTTTGGTTTTGTCAAAGAAACCTAAAAGTGATTTCTGTTGCTATCAAACTCCAATTTAACTGTTCTAGTATTATCTGAAACCTCACTGCGGTTTGGGCAGTAATCCACAAAAACAAGGAAAATACACCACCGAACATAAGTGTGGGCACAGTTGTTTTTAAGTGTTAACATGTGTTTGCTTGAACATTTTGTTTGATTAATATAACTAGTTTAGTCAAGGCATTCAGAAAAAAAAAAATGATGTAGGGATTTTTGATGGTTCTGATGGTTTCAAATTGGAAACACACCCACATATTGCAGGGCATGAAGACTACTTAAAATATTTTTTCTTTGATACAAGTGGTTGTGGCTTTAAATCTCATTTATTTGAATGGGTATCAAATCAGCCGTGTCAACTTTGCCGCGCGTCATGTTTACTGCTGTCAGTCAGACGCCTGTGAACACAACCTGGGAGCATTTGTGTGTATTGTGTGATTTCTGCATTGTAGATGTTTGATGCAGTGAGGAAAAACAAGCAGTACTAGTATCTAGACTTTAGACTTTAGGAGCCTGGTGTAAAAAAACTGAAAAAGTCTAAACAAGACTAAGCAAGTAGACAGAGAAAGTGTTTTCCTCATAACTGATAACTGGTATCAATGACAAGAAAAAACAGTTTCTTTCTACCCCAGCCACCTTTACATTCTCATTACCCCAGTGAGGGTTGCCTCGCTAACAAAATGTTCTGCTGACCGACATCCCGTCTCAGTCACAATTCATTTTCACTAGCGTCGTCCTGCTCCAGCTCCAGCCTCTCTCTGTCACTGCTGCTCTCTGCAGTGCAGTGCAGGTCCTATCATTCTGCCTGCCTTCAAGCTATCTTTGTAGTCTTCCTGAATTATGCAAGACGCTGCCTCCAACCTGATGTTGGACTGATAAAAATAATAATATGTTTAATTGCACTGAAACAACTCATCATACAATAATTAGGTGAAACTATGTTTATCTTCTTAGCTACGTGACAGAGCAGCCACAGTGCATCCATAATTTCCTCAGCAATAGACTATAGACAGCCTCGTCTGTGTACTTTGCTGTAAAGTCAGATTTACACCCTTACACTAAGGCTGAAACAGGTCTGTGCAGTGCCTGTGGTGCTGGCCTTTGAACTCCCTGCATTAAAAATCAATACCCCAAATGGACCAATGTGTACGCTGAAGAGCATGAACTTCCTTTCAGGTCCTTATGGAAGCAATCTGCAAAGTGAGCCAAAAACAGAGACAAACCTGAGTTTGCTTTTGTGATTGTTTTCATTCTTGTCTTTTATTCCTTTTTTTTCAGGGGGAATAGAGGATTGGGAAATATTGGAGGAGTCATCTTACGTCGGTTCCAAACCCACACAGCACCAGAACTTTTAATACTCTCAGAAACAAAAATTTCTGATAGCTACATGCTTCCAGTGACACTCAGGGTGCCGTCATTAAGGTGGGGTGAAACTACACACTCCCAAACACACTTGTCTCCGTTGTTAACTGCTCTGAGAGTCACAGGTAAATAATATACATATTATGATATCGATTGACATAACAATTAATTTGTATGAGTTCAAAAGTGAAGCCCAAACTGATTTGTTTCTGCTGTCTTTCTACAAAGACACGTCTGCAGGGTGTACTTCTATTTCTTCTGATTTCTTCTTTGTGTTTTCTCTCAAAAGCAATTTATAATAAAAATTTTAAAGATGTGAAATGTAAAATGTATTATTTAATTTTACCACTAGGCAAAGTGAGCATAATGGATGTTAAATCGTTTAATGTAGAGAGAAAATCAATTGATAGGAATGGTTGACCTCATTAAAAACATGCAGACTAGCAGTGGTTATCTGACAACAACATGCCTTGGTTTCATTGCTTTCTTTAACACATTATGAGCATCTTAGGAGCCACACGACATGGTGTGTAGACATTCCTATAAAACTGCTTCTCTTAATTTAGCAACACATTCACATCTGCCAGTAAGAAAATGTTCAAGCTTTGGAAACACTGGCAAACACAAATCTTTTTAACAGCTGCTACTTGTCAAAGTGTCTGACATTTGCCATGACTGTGAAACAATATGGACCCTCTTTCCCTGCGACCTACAGCAGAATGGAAAAATAAGGCTTTGAATTAGTTCCTGCGAGATGACTGTGTTTTTCTGTGATTATGTGGATTCACACTGATGTTTTAGTTTTGTTTAGCTGTATCACACTGTACACCTCATCAGCAACAACCACTTAGACATCAAAGTAGCCTAACATTTTGTTATTCTGCAAGCCAAAAGATAACACGTCTTTTTTTTCCAGAAAGCATAAGAATTGAATACAAATAAAAATTATAAAGATGCAAACAGGAAATCAGGGATAAAAGTGAATTGCACAGGTGCTAGTATTTTAAGCCTTGACATGTCTGACAATTAAATCCACATGACTGTCAATTTGAGCATCATCACAAATATTGTGTTGCATATCCTTCTTCCAATACAGCAACAAAATTCGGTATTTTCAATAATGTGAGCAGATTTCAGTCATCTCTCAGCTTCTTTTCTAAGTACATAAATTACATTGACAGAAACCTGTAATCCACATGTTCATAGGTTATATCTCTGATAAACTGCAATAAAACACAACAGCTGACACTATTGCAGCTTTGATCACTCAGCAGCTGTTGAAACATGTTGGCTCTTACAGAGATTGGCATTACAGATATGGTCAGAGGTTTGTTTCCCGTAATACTTGCTTTTTTTAGGGTTTAAATATTGTACTGTATTTTACACATTTCTGTGCTCTAGATTTAATGACTGTGACATTATGAAAATTAAAGAAATTTACACTGTCCTTATAACCATTATTTCTAAAACATATATTAATCCAATAGTCAGTCAAATTGAATAATTTTAATTTCTCAAAATTAAAACGCGGTAATGTGGTATCGTATCATTTTGAACCAGTAAAAAGAAATTACATGATTATTATTTCACCAATTATTTTGATGTGTAAAATAATTATTTCATAATAGAAACAAAATCTGAGTTCAATTACCACTGCGGTGGGTGTGTCGCAGGATTCTTTACATAAATTAAAAGGCTTTATTGCAGCGGTTTAGTGGAGCTATGAGAAACATCCCTGTGGATGATTAGACTCAGTGGTCCCGTTTGAGGTGGTTTAAAAGCCTCTATTATGGCCTGCGACAAGATAAATGGACGTTCAAACTGCATTTTCATGTGCATGTGACTCAAACCATTTTTTTTTTTGCTCGTGAACGTGCGCCATAATATCATTATCAATATCCATATCATAATAATATCAAGCGAAATTATTAACAGACCATATTAAAGAATGTAATCTAATTATTTTTATTATAAATAATATTTAAAGAAAATAACGTGCATAATTGTGTCTAACTGATTTAAACAACAGCTACCAATCTAACACTGCCTGGTCTCTCTTTTTCCCTGACTAGGAAATGATTTCTTCAGCAGTCCACAAATAAAACATCATATTAAGCAGCTCTGCTTAGCATCAGGAGCAGCTGGGTAGAGGACAGTGGATGCACTTACCCACACATTCGTTGGCCTCCCTGGCTGTGGCTCTCTGCCACGGTCTGTCGTAGTGGAAAGGTTTGCACCTGTCGCACTCCGGCCCGGCGGTGTTGTGCTTGCACTCGCACACCAGACTCCCATCCCGGTCCTTCACGCATCGAGACGCGTGTCCGTTGCATTTGCATCGTCCTCCGACCTGCAGGTCCGAGACAGCGTAGAAGTACGAGTCCCGGGCCAACTCCGAGTCGTCTTCGTTCTCGTCACCGAAGGTGTGCAACCGGCTGAAGATGACTTTAATGTCGGTGGCTGTTACCCAGTCCTGCAGCACCGGCGAGTTGTCGAAGTCGTGCGCCGACGGCCTGCCGTCCAGCGTGCTGAAGGCGATGAGCCCGCCGGTAAGAGGGTGCATGTCGGTATGGGAGTCCGTGCAGACGGCTTCCTGCTCGTTCTGCTTCGTGATAACGGCTCTGTTGGGCTTGTTATACATCTTCCTGCACTGGGTTGAGTAAAACTGAAAGGGCACCCAAGTTTTACCGTAGTCCATGGACTTGTAAATCGCCATGGATTCAGGTCGGGGAGAGCAGAACTGCAGGCTCACGTAAGTGACCTCAAACTTTTTGCCTAGGGACAAAGTCAGAGTGACATTTTGTGGGAACTGGATGAAGTTCTCGGACTGCCAGCAGGTGAGGTTGTGAGGGTTGTTGAGGTCCGTCAGGTACGCCGGAGGGTGATATTTCTTGGGGTCCGAGGCGTCGCAGGTGTGGCAGTTTCTGGTCCTCTCGTCTCCTTTTTCCGCCGATGTCACCACGCAGTAGCGGCTGGGCGTCTTGCCGCAGGTGCTGGACACCTTCACTTCCTTCCCGAAGGCGGAGTTGACGAAGTCCGGAATGCAGCGCCGCGGGTTGCCATGCTCGTCGTAACAGGGATCCGGCGGAGAGGTCTGCGCCGCGAACAGGCTCATCCCGTAGCCGCCGAGAGCGCTCCGGTAGGACAGAGACACGGTGAGCAGCACAGTCAGCACAACATCCACAGTCCTGCTCATGGTAGGTCCACAAATGTCTCTGTCGCTAAAGAAGAGGACAAACACAGCGAGCGTGTGGGAAAACAAAGTTTGGTGATGACACAAGAACACGTGAATTTAGGCTGCAAACATTTACCAAACTAAAATTAGGGTAAACAGAAGTGGCTTAATTGACCGTGGCAGAAGACACATGCAGTCGCAACACCTGTCAAATAAAATTTCTAAAAAGCCCACTTTACCTGAGGATAATTTAAAAAGATGTCAAAACGCCGGCGATGGAAAGCTATGTTTATGTTTTAGCTCCTCTTGTTTTGTTTGTTTCTTCAAGTCTCCTGCGTAAAAACAGAGAGCGGCTTGATTTAAGAGTCGCTGCTGTCCTTATAGCAAACCCCACTCCTCCTGCCGGGCTTTTCACAATCTCTCTCTCGCTCCCCCACCTCTCTCTCTGGGATAGGATCTTGCTTGGCACTGCTTTAGGTCAGCTCATCTAGAAAGGTGACGCCAGACGGAACTACGACATCCACTGGTGGTGCATCAGTGAGAAATGTGACGTTCGGAGAGATGGAAATTATTTCAGGAAAGAAAGAAAGAACTGGAGCAAACCCAACACTGATTTGGCGCTTGCCACACCTACAGCTGATCAGCAGATGTAGTTCAACCAAGGGGGTGTGTAAGGCAAACTAAGAGAAAATCATTACTGGACCAGCGGGCTCAGTCACAGATCACAGTCTGGTTTCACTGGAGTTTTCAGTGTGAAAGCTGTGGATGCACTATGGCTCAGGATTACTCTACAGGGCAGTGACTGGCAGCATCCTGATGAAAACACTTTAATTCTGTACTTGTCATTTCCTAACTACATGAATTAAATATTGCCCATATGAAGGGATTCCCTCACAGAAAATATGACACTCAAAGTATAGGTATAGGTCCAAGCTATATAATGTGAAAGTTTGCTCAACTTAAATGGAAATGTGCCATGTGATAGAGTTTTCAGACAGCAGTTGTGTCTCTTTGGCACTTACTGAACTGGACACAGGCCCGGGGGCCCAGAGAGGTCAGGACCCTCCAGGGCCCGAAGCTCTGAAACACTTGTGTATAGTCACTGTTTATTTATTGTTTAAAAGAAACAGAACTCAACATGCGCAACAACACAAAACAAAAATTGACACAAAATGTGGCAAAAGAACAACAGACAATTGAAAAACAACTAAAAGAGAAACATGAGAACAAAATATTACTGGTGTGTGTGACAGCAGATTTAGTCTATCAGAGTCCAGTGGGTATGAAATGATACCAAAGGTTTCTGCTACAAGGAAACGACATCAGGTCTTGATGATCCCCATGCTTGGATTGTCTTATCGCAGTTCATCCCCACTGTTGTTTCATGGGACCTGTTGAATGTTGGCAGCAGAGGCTACAGCGCCATCTTGTGCCCTTAGCGATATCTACAACAACTCCCAGGAGGTGGAGGCGTTACGCCGTTTATTTTTCGACAATGAAGATGATTGGCTGATGTCGGTGTGACAAGTAGATACTAAACCGCCGTTGGATGAGGATGCTGGTGAGATACTTGAAGCAGTGCTGCACATCTTGTTTTATTTTTTAACTGGAATAGGGATCTTTTTACTGAAAATAAGTGTTACATGAAGAAAATAGCTTTGCATGATTCGGGACTAGTTATTTATGGGATGTAAGAATACAGAGCCTAGATCCGGGTTGTGTGCTATTTTCACAATAAAACAGTTAAAGCATTTCCAAAATAGGGACAGTGCACCATAAGGTAGGGTCACAAATAATTTTATGTAACAAAAGCAGCCTGGGGAGCAGTCAGTTTTTATATATTATATATATATATAATATATTATATTAATATTATATATTATATATTTACAAA
>OMLM01018987.1:0-16770 GCA_900302695.1 Helostoma temminkii | reverse complement strand
TTAGCTTTGTGTCCTCTCCCTGTAGTTGTGCTTCTCTCTCTCTCTCTCTCTCTCTCTCTCTCTCTTTCTCTCTCTCTCTCTCTCTCTCGTGCAGGTATCATCTGGCCTGAAGCTGTGTATTCCAGGTGTTCAGCTGCCGGCCCATCGAACCTGCCTACCTGCCTGCCTGTTGTTTGTTATTGTCATTGGTTTTGTGACCTGTTATTCTTTTCTCTCTTTCTTTCCACCCACCCCAAACGGTTGAGGCAGATGGCCGCCTACCTTGAGCCTGGTTCTGCTGGAGGTTTCTTCCTTTCTTAAAAAGGGAGTTTTTCCTCTCCACTGTTGCCTAGTGCTTGCTCAAGGGGGATTTGTTGGATTTTTACTTATTATTTAATTGTATTGTAGCGTCTTAAACCTTACACTGTAAAGTGCCTTCAGATGACTTTTGTTATGATTTGGCACTATATAAATAATATTGAATTGAATTTAATCTCATTGCCAGTTATTGTAAATGCTTGATTGCAGTTGTTGCTGCCAAGGGTGGCACAACCAGTTTAGGAGAATGACTTTTTCACATAGGTTAAGACATGTTTTTTACCTTAATAAATGAAACCATCATTAAAAAACTGCATTTTGCATTTACTCAGGTTATCTTTGTGTTATGTTAATATTTGTTTAATGACCTGTATCATTTAAGTGTGAGAGAAGTGTTTAACCAAATGAGAATATCGACACATTTATTGAAGTGCATAAAATTTCATTGAATTGCACCAATTAGTATGAATTATTAAATACATTTCCAGAGGTTGTTTTTAACGTACAAAGTCATCATTCATGGGCTTTCTGTCTTTTCATTAGACACTAAGATTCAAATGGTTAAAATCAACAATTGTACAGATTGGCATGAACAGAAATTGTTTATGTGTTTAATGTCTGTTTTTAATGGCCTGTGACCACATTTCTCTGCTTAAGAGAAGGGGAATTCACAGTCACACTAATTCATGAAATGTAAATGACAAGCAAAGCAGGAGGGGGAAGTAAGGTCAGCATTTCCCTGACTGAAGGGGATGCAGAGATAGCAGATGAGAAATATGGACATCATAAACTTTTTTTGGCATTACATGCAAATTTAGATAAAAACGATTAGCAATTTACATTACATGTTTTCAAACTAAACTCATATTCTACCCATTTGTAAACAATGTAATTACAATTACAATCTAGTATGACTTTTTATTCTATTTTACAAAACATTAAAGTCATTAAAACAGTACAAAACTAGATCTTGCTAGTGATACTGTTACTGTACCATTTTTATCTTTAAGCAGACAAGCAAACAAGTGGGGTACTATCAATACTTGTCTAGTTTAAGAAAATAATAAACAAAGTCACTTCACACACAAATGTGAAAATAGCATGAAGACAAACATGTTAAACAAATGACTTCCTTTTAGAGGCCAACATCCCATAAATATCTGCATGCAACCGCTCAAACACGCATGTAGAAACACACTGACATGCACACAATTACACTTCCCACCTACAAGCTCACACACATACACGGCAGCAGACTCTCTCATTGTGCTCAGAAGCACCTCTTTCATACACTTCCTGTTTGTGCGGCACTGTATGTGTGAGGCGTATTTGAGTGTTTGAACGCAACAGAGAGCTGTAAAACTATATGCCAGTGGCTTCACTCTTGTTTCACTGCACTGCTCCGCCATGCCCAGGATGTGGGTTCGTCTGTTAAACCATGATGTGGGTGGTGAATGAATGGCAGTATCACTAAGGTGGAACCAATTTGCCTTGGACTCTTTGGACTCTTTACACACAGACGGTATGGGTGCTGGACAGTAAAGTGCAGGTAAGACAGCGGAGGCAGTCATGGGTGTGTTTTATTGTGAAAGGGACCTGCTGCATTCACTGTGAGCCTGAATGTGGACGCCAGTCACTGACAGATGAGATATAGACAGAATTTGTCTACTTCTGTAATGCTGAACGAACAATAAGTGAAAGTAGGCTGTTGATATGGAAGTGTTAACTAACATTTGGATGTACACTGACAATATGATAGTCCGGTTTCATATAGCTATCTAATACGATGGTACATGTTTATCTTTGTCCTTTGTCTGTAAAGCTAGTTGTGTCAGAGTACATTTTCCATGTAATCTTTTTACTGATGTAAATGAGTTCTGTAAAATCAGACTTGTGTCATTTTTTGCATTGTGAAAGCTTTGGGTGTCTTGTTCTCTGTCATAAGAACTGACCGTCAGCATCACATTGATGGGAAAAACACGGCTGTGTCATAGTGACAGCCCCCCTCTGTGAACTCACAGACCCCCACCATTTTGAGAACTTCTGCTTATGATTCATACTTTTAATAAACAGTGAGGAAGTAGAAAAAGAGAAGCACGTGTTGGGTCCCTGGATGTTGTCTGTATCTGTAAATGGGAACAATAATTTGAGACAATGTGATGTATTCATCTCAGCTGTTTGTGTTAGCCCTTTAAACAACATGATATGGTTGAAAGTGTTCATGTTCCCAGGCTAATATCAGTGGACCTTGTTTGTTACGCTGAGTTAGTTTGAACAATTATATGTACAAGCATAATTCAACTATATACAGCTATATACAGTTCCATTAACTCTGAATTTGGTTCTTCATTCCGTACATTCACCGGCCACTTTATTGGGTCCACATGTTAAATACAATCCAACTGAACAGCTCTACCATGACTTCTACTTCTACAAAGTTATATTTTTTTGTTTAGTTGAAACTGTCAAAAAGGTAACAAGTTTCCATCCATCCATCATCTTTACCGCTTTTTCTGTCAAGGGTCACCAGGGGGGTTGCTGGAGCCAATCCCAGTTGTCCTTGGGCAAGAGGGAGGGTACACGTTGGACAGTCTATCTCTTGGCTGACATATAGAAACAAACAACCATTCACACCCACATTCACACTTGTTGAGGAATGTGGTAGTTAGTGCTGTTGCCTCTCAGAAAGACCCGGGTTGGCTCGACCGGCTGGCTGGCTTTGCATGTTCTTCCAGTACCGGTGTGGGGTTTCTCTGGAGACTTTGGCTCCCTCCCACAGTCCAAAGACATGCAGTTAGGTCAGGTTAGGTTAACTGATAATAATGCTACTTAATGTTTATTATTGAGGTCATGATGGGTTGTGGAGTCTTACTGGAGGGCATTATATTAAGAGGTGGTTCTTATGTTTTGGCCAAAACATTAGAGACACCACTTAATGTATGTCTGAAATCTACTATGTATCTACTAGAATTTATGTCAGGCTAAACAACAAAGATGTTGTGCTATGTCTAGTAGTCAGTAATTCTCCCTCAGTGGTACACTTTAAAAATAATGAATTTCTCATTGCTTTCATTCCGCTTGTCAGATGATGACATGCTCTTATTGTGCAACCACAGGAAGGGATTGTCTATTCTTTTTAGAAATTGTCAAATTACACAATCGGTTTGAATATAAACATCATCTCCTGTTGAGAAATAAAAAAACTGCCAGGGTAGTGGAGAAAGCCATGTGTTAGGCTTGAGAAAGAAAACATGTTCATCGAAGACACTGATTCCCTTTGTTTAACACAGATTTGTAAAAAAATGAGTGGTATTAGTTTTTTTTATTCTTACCTATGAGAGGTGATTTCAGCCCCGTGTGTTATTCACAGTATTGCTTCCTGTTTTTCTCTTTACGGCTGTGGTATCAGTAAAATCTTCGTTTTCACCTTTACGACGCATACTTTGATGTTTGCACCCCCATGTGCGTGAACATATGCATCTGTGCACATGCATGACACACCTGTTGTTACATTCAGTGAGGTAAACCAAAATGTAGTCCCCACATATTACACTTAAACAAATGTAACAGGATATGGTATTCCAGTGGAATTCATGCATATCTGCATCCTCATCAATTGTTGGCTGATGAAACCCACCGTTGTTGAGTGTGAAATTGAGCTGACAAGGACTCACTTATTCCTGTTTGAATAGCAGTCATGTTTGGATCATAATCTCATCATAGCACATGATATTTGCATCCATGGTACTTTCATCATATTTTTTTATCTGTGTAAAGGAAGTGAAGGCCAAAGGTTATATAGAGAGGCTTTCAGTTCTCTAAGTTGCAGTAGAATCTTCATGTTTTGGTGCTGTAGCTGATGTTGGGCTGACTCTTGTATGAGTGTATTTTTAAAATGGTTTCTTCCTACTTGAGTCTGTTTTCTGCAGTACTTTATTTTTACCCAGATGTGTTTTACATTAAGTATAATAAGCACACCAAGATCCTGCCGTAAAACACAGTTTGTTATGAGATCAGAAATGTGTCTAAATCGCATTTTAGATTTTTTGCTGCTAAGTTAAGATCCAAGTTTTTCTTATTGACCTTCCAAAGAACAACTAAGAAAATAATCTCTCCTCACGTATAAGAAATCCTAAAAGTATGGCTACAGTACAACTTAACCTTGATGTGACATTGTTTTGCAAGTCTTGCCAAAGCTCTTTCCAAGGTAAAGCATGTGAACTAAAGCATATCTGTGAAATGAATAGACAAAAACAAAACATCCTAAGTGCTATGATGTGCACAGGTCTTAGTTGGCAACCTAACACAAGAGATCTCCATCCGACTGGTGTGTTCTCACAGGTAGCAGTTGTTTGAACTAAAGGGAAGTACTTAATTACAGTAGAGCTTTGGAATTAGACCACTGTTGTTTCCTATAGCCATGTGAAGCCAGTTCACATCCAGTAGGTCATTGGAGAGAAAGGAGGGATAGCGGCTCTGCTGGCCCACAGAGGAAGGCTGGATGTGAATATCAAACTCTATAAACTAAGGGGGAGGGGGTCAGTAAAAATCAGGCATGCATGCTGAACACCGAAATACATACACACGTACAGTATAAGCTCTCCTTTCAGGTCTGTGGGAGTGTATCTGAGAGTCTGATCACACCGCAACAATAGGGAGGCACCTGCTTCCTCAGCTGAGCAGGGAAACTATCTTCCTGTTAGGAAGCAGTTGGTAATGAGATCAGTGGGAGAGATGGGAAGCAGTCAGTGAAGAGATGGAAAGAGGACAGCATGAGAAAGAGAACGAGAGGTACAGGTGGAGGTGCAGGGCTGGCCCTGCTTGTTCTTGACTGGAAAAAGTTGATACTTATAAGGCAAGGAGCAGAGGAGAGAGGGGGAGGATGAAAACAGAAAGAAGCAACAAATGAGACAAGACCAAAGAAATACTTACCCTAACCTAACCCTAACCTTAATTGTCTTAGTAAACATTTGGTATGGCTACAAATCAGATAATAAACAATTAAAACATCAATTGTTAATATGAGAATATGTCATTTCTGTAATCTCAGCAATATGTTCCACATGTTTCTTCTTAAGAATTGAATTAAATATTGATACAATAACCTCCAGCAAAAAGTGAAAACTATGTAACGGTTGTGTGTGAAAATTTAAGAGGAACCTTCAAATGCTATGCTTCAGATGCTAACATGTAAATGGTGGCAATAAGCTGATAACATCATATGTTATTGTTATTTTGCATCATATAGTCTCTGCAAAGCTGTCGAATGGACTGCATGGATGTTTACCTGTGGAGACTTTAAATGTGAAACTATTGCAGCGTTCAGTGTGTGAAAAGAGTATGTCTGGTTATGATCAATTTATTTTAAATCCTCACTTATGTTGGAGTTTGTTTCAAATTGTTGTTTCACCACAAAAAGCAAAGTTTGTTCTTGTTGCAAGTTACAAGCCATAAAAAAGTGGAAGTGACCTTGTTGACTCTTAGGGATGTGCTGCATACATCCTCTTATGAAACACCACAGACTCATGCATTTGCAACACAACTACCAACTCTACGTAAACAACTATGACACTCAGGAGTTAGGACTGATGTTTGCTCTCCCAGTCAGCATATACTGTAGAACCACGTAACGTGGTGGCTCATGCATGATGTTTAGTCACTAGAACAGACCTTATGTAATGATTGAATAACATGGATACAGCAGACATTTTAATGCTTTTTATACTATTTACTGTATAATTTTCATAAACCAGCAAACCTTAACATAATTAGCTATTATAACATTAAAAATGATTATTTCAACATTACTAAAAATATTTATCAATATATGGCATCTTTGCATCACAATTGTCTGACAAATGTCTGACCTCTCTGACTTTAAAATTATTCCAATACCATTCAACCAAATGTACACACAGAGTTGATTTCAACTCCCAGAAAGTAATTTTAACAGTGTTTCAGTAAAATGTTGTTCTGTGTTGAAGTTATTTGACAGAATTGATTAACACAGTGTCAGTTCAACTCCTGAGAGATGTAATTAGAATCCACCTACATATTCGAAGTCCTCAGTTGGACGTATCAGTACCATGATCCAAGTGGCTGGCAGTGTAAGTGAAAAGACATCAAACTTACTAAGACTTTTTGTATATGCTATGTTTTCAGTATCAGCCTGTACAAGTGAACATGACAAGCTTGAACAGGTCAACAGTACTTCATGTTTTGCTGAAGGAAAGATTTGGCATCATGAATTGAGTGTTTCAAAATGCAAGAGTTAAACCTTGTATATCACACTGACGATGTTCATTTTAAACACTACACACTAGTGTTGTGTAAATTCAACATTAACCTGTGATGTCTAGTGTTAGATTTCGATTACTGAAAGAGTTGCTCCAAACCTGTCATAATGTTTTAAAAGTGTAGTTTTAACTCTCTGTGGACCTTTATAGACACTATCAAAGTGTTACATTTAAATCGATGGGTGTTGAATTAACAATGCTGATTTTGCTGTGTGCAGTAAAGGGATTACACCAACACACGTGCCGAAAAAAAGAAACCTGATTACTGTTAATACTAATGCTTCCCCTACATTGTGACAGTGTATTTACAGTTGCCTAATGTCTTCACCTCTTTATTACCTTAACATGTCTCCACTGAACCAGTCCTGCACGCTGGAGTTATTACAGCTTTGACTTATTAGTTCCTTCCACTCTCACTGGACTCTCATCCAGCTCTGTCCAACCCAGACAATGGCTGGAGCTCTTACAAGGGTCCAACACACCCGTCTCTATACTCACATCTATACACAACCTCAATGCCCCTTGGAATACTTCTTATGCACAATACCTCTCCAGGCAGCAGGGACCACTGAGAAAGGCATACATCAACTAGTTGTTTATGTGTGGAGTTTAGTTTCTTTAGTTTCATTCATGATTGAACTCTGCAAGAGTTTTCACTTTGGTCTGGAGCTGATAATGTGTTAGTACGTGTGCAGTCTGCAGACAATTGTTTGTGTACCACTTGAAGTGTATCCATTAGCTTATGTTCCCCTTTTCTGTTCTCTTGTTTTGAGTTTGCATGCCTTTAAAGGACTCCTTTGATATATATATATATGTATATATGTTTATATTTATATTTTTTAATCAAATTAGTAATAACAATAACTTACTTTATTGATAGCCTTGGTTAAATTCTTGATTGAATCCTTATTTGCTATTTTGAAGCACTAAGGGTTCAGGGTTCAGCATCTTGTCCAGGGGCACATGTGGCCAGGAATCAAGAGGAACCCCGAGTCAAACCTCCAACCTTGGTGTTCGCAGGCAACTGCCATTCCAACTGATTCACAGTTGCCTCTCTTATTACCCCTTTATATATGCTACCACTTTCATATATGTCTATTAAATATAAGGCTGCAGGTAGAAAGTTAACTTAGCTTAATTAAAATATGAAACAGCTAGACTTCCTCTGTCGAATAGTAACACCAGCTGTCTAGCAGCACCTCTTAGGCTCACATATTAACACATTGTTCAGTGTGTTGTTTCTTTGGTGTTTTGCAAAAAGACAACATGTCAAACAATGTAAAACAACATGTTGTGGTTTTGCTGAGTGTTATGAGCTACTGTTCATTGGCTAGTTTCAGTCTTGACCGAGAAAAGACCTCCCTGGGCTAGATAAACTATTTTCACTCTTTTATGCAGATAAAACCAAACAAGATATACTATAAGCTATACATTAGAAAGCCTTAGAGGTGCTGGTAATAAGATCTAGTTACTGATAGACAGAGCCAGCTGTTTCTCTGTTTCCAGTCTCCATCCTGAGCCTAAGCTAACAGGCTCTTTACTGCTTTATTTCATGCAGTGGAGACTGGCATTAAACTTTTTTCCTAACTCATGTGTGGTGTTTTTGAGGTGTAATTATTAGGTGAGTAGGTGTAAGAGAGCAGCTTAGTCATTTATTAACACTTTTTGACAGCCTTCATTTATTTCTGGCTTTCATGTTAAGTGGGAAATTTGTTGCGCTTTCGTGGGGAAATTTTGAGATGCAATCACACAAAAAATGTTTTCATTGTCATTGCTCTTTTTTTGGGTTCTGTGTTAACCTCACCCAGCAATCCTGTGGTAGATCTCCTGATATCAAACCTTTTTTGATACAGTAACATTTCTATATTTTGAAGGCTTAAAGGTTGGGATCTAAATGAAGGAGTTGCGCCGCCACATTCAAATTATATTATTTCTGATGCTGTTCACATCAGTGTTGTTTGTAATGAATTATGCTTCTAAATATAAGTCACAGTAATAAAGGTTTGTGACTAAATGTATTTAGTAGATAATATAGTCAGTCTCATCTACAAAAAACTTTCTTTGGGGAAGTGGTTGTTCTGCTTCTTAATTTCGGATATTTCCCAGTATTTGTACATACACGTGCTATTTCCATAGAAAAACTCTAAAATAAGGCAAGAAAGTAGTACATTCAATTCTCTCAGATGTTTTTTAGCAGGTTTCTCCTTCATTGTCCAGTCAGACAGGTTTAAAAGGCAAGTTTGTTGATTATCTTTCAACCACAGAGCTAGTATCTATATAAGTATTATTCATTATACAAGACAATGGTGAAGGGAAAATATAAACATATTCAGATCGAAGGTGTCAGAGTACAGAATGGTAGCCCCTTTCTATTGATGATATGGTGAATATTGCAGATACTGTTGGGGGTTACAGAAACAAACAACTGGGAATATTTTGTAATGACTGAATTGAATGATTGAATGATGATTATGATCTGAAAATTAAACAGATTAAAACTAATTGATTCTTAGAAGATAGGGTTGTTTTGATAAGGCTGAAAAATTGTAAATGTTAAAAGATGTCACAGTTGAAAAGTGGCTTAGTGTTAAAGTTGTGTTGATGGAAAACATCCCATCAAGCTGCTGAGGTTTTAGTGAATGATAGATATTTAGGGTAGAGTACGGTTCTAATGATCTCAGGAGAAAACATCTCCAGGCCTTAAAGAGATTTCCAGTAAATATCCACACAGGCAGCAACA
Organism: Helostoma temminkii; assembly: GCA_900302695.1. Taxonomy (NCBI): domain Eukaryota; kingdom Metazoa; phylum Chordata; class Actinopteri; order Anabantiformes; family Helostomatidae; genus Helostoma; species Helostoma temminkii. The sequence continues at coordinate 7,437 of OMLM01018987.1, read as the reverse complement.
CACTGCCCATGTACTATGTTTTGACAACAATGTGCTTTTTTAAAAAAATGTTATTTATAACTGTGAGATTTCCAGGGGAATTCATAGTTCTTGCAATGTTCAAGTTACTGTTGTGGTTACTGTAACACGTTGAGCACGTTTCTGTTTAGTGAAACAGTAAAAACACTAAGTCACTTAGTGGTTGACTTTAGGTTCATATGTCTCAGATGCTTGATTATAACAACTTCCAATATGAATGTTGTTTATTTATGATAAGAACAACTGGGATTTATAAATCGGTCACTCAGGTCTTTTAAGTCACTGATGGGACATCCCTGGTATCTTGTTATTCATATAGCCACTGAAGAGATGAATTCATAACAGAACTGAAACAACTTCCCACACCTGGGTTGCATGAAAAACAGTCGAGTGCACTGATAAACAGAAAGTTAAGAAAAAGTGAAGCTCTGCAGATTACTGTGTCATTAGTGGTGAATATATGATTTACTTACACTCTAAGTGCAGGAATTACACGGTTGGCTGTTTTCACAGTCTGTCAGATCTACAGCATTGTTACAAGTAAGGTACTGAGTTTAAAATCTGAAATAGCTCGAGGTTGTTTTTCCTCCTTCCCATAGAAGTTATATTGGGAAAACTGAGGTTTTCTTTTGGTTTGTCTGGATGTTACTGCCAAAGCTTGTTCATCAGAGTTTAAATAACACAAATCAGTAGAAGTACTAATCATTGTACAGTTTAATTAATGCCTGAAGGCATGCATTAGATGCATTAGATCATTTACTCACTTCATCTGTGCCACAAGTAAATAATTTCAAAGAAGCTGTGAGCGAGTAATATTGGCTAATGCAGTATATTGATGTTATTTATCTTTAATACTGTGTCTGTTAATAGTGTATATACAGTGTGGGAAACTAGTTAAACGGTCAGCCAAATATAGAGCTTGTTTGTTGTTCTTGTTGTTAAATTTAATATTTTAAATATATCAAAAACCATATAATATTTTCAGAGATAAGAAACTCCGGTTTACTGAAGAAAGAATAACTTTGTTGTCATACGAACACTCTTCTGCTTGAAGTCTTTATAAACACATTATTTATAACATCTTTCAAAAGAAAAAAAAAAGCAGAAGGCTTCCAAATATACAATATGTGCTGCAACGTATGTGATATTTCAGGAAGTATGACAACAGTAATACAGTACAAGCATCTCTGTGTCTTTTTGCTCAGAAATATCCCTTTATGGTTTGTGTATCTTAGAGTCATTTTCATACTTACCGTGGTTCTGCCTTCATGCAAATCAGATGTGATAACAAATACTGTCCATGAAAAGAGAGGAATGCGTGTACGTGCGTGTAAACATTGAGCATGCATACAAAAGAATCTGAAGATAATTTTCCACTGAATTAATGGCAGTAGAGTTATGTAAAATATTTCCATGTTTAATATCAGCTCTCATTTCTGTCTTTCCACAGAACCTGAGTGGTGAAGATGCAGCACACCTCATGTACAGAGGACAGGATCCAGCATGCTCTGGACAGATGTCTGGACGGGCTGAGACAGAGCCCCACAGCAGCACAACACTGGAACGGTAGGATATCTGGGGCTAAACTAGTGATGCAGACTACTACAATTCAGTTTTGATGAAAACTGTTTAGTCTGGACACATTTCAGTGTAGCGTGTGATAACAATTAATTATATTTATCCACTGCTACAGTCACAGTGACTGATACCTGTTAATACTATGTACTCCACCACCTACTAAGACGTCAACAATAAATATGTAGTTATTATAACTCTGTAAAAGCAGAAGTTATGGCACAGTTGCTGTACTGGATTGCATTAGCTTGTATAGGCGAGAAAGTGACTAATGACTATATAAATAGTTGTAAGTCAAGATGAAAATATTTTATTGAGGTAGTCAGATGCTGAAGCTCAGGTGGTGCGTTGGGTTTGATTAAACCATAGCAGATGTTTTACATATCAGAGCAGGAAACGCACAGGTAGATTTAATAACATTAATAATTGCTTGGAGGATGTCCTGGTATTGTGTGTGCTGGCTCAATGGAATAACTTACAAAGATACATACAGTAATAAAACTGAGAAATTGTTAATGTTATGAATTAGACCTATAGTGTAGATATCCTCCTATTACAAAATATCTAATGTCTGTGGTTGATAAGGTATGTTGTGGGATCAGTAGGTTCATCCTGTTGCGTAATCACAATCAATTTAAAGTAAAACATAACATGCTAGCCACATAGAACTACTGAGCAGCCTCAATAGTTTGTGGCAAATGGGTGGTGTCAAGCCCTCTGTTTCCAGGAAGGTAAAAACAACTATTTTTCTTAGAAGTATCAACCCCAGTAAACACACTTGGATGCGATATGTGCTGTTTAGAGTGTTGAATGTTTGTTCTCGCTTGCTCAACACAGTGCTAGTGTGTGACAACAGTGCCAGCAACACATGGATATATGAGTTTAAAAGCGCCTTGGCTTGTTGTTGCTGAAACATCATCAGAGAAATGTGTTATTGGGTGGAGGAAGTGGTGTGAATAAACAGCTGGGAGGAAGTGGTGGCACAGACCGCAGTGTGTGAGTGAGCGTCATGAAGCAGGAGTTACTGTGGTGCACGGTATAAAAACAGGGGAAGATCCACTTGATATCAGCCTCCCGCACCTCAACCAGTGCCTGTACTTACACTCTGATAGATGTGCATGAGGTGATTTTGAGGTGATTATTTTTTCATGTTTCATGCTTATTTCTCCACAGTACTGCCTTTTCATGACTCCAGTGTCTGTTTAGAGAATTTCTAGGGCTGTGTATGTTTGTCTATGAGTATGATTACATTCAAATGCACTTGTTTGCCAGGAATAATGTAGTTTATAATTGACTGAGACAATGAAATTAGCTAATATCAACATCACTTGAAACTTTGATCTTAATGTCCAGTGTTGGCATCTTATTAAAATTCACATGTAGAGCTCTATGTTGGCCACTCATAATGCAAATACACCTCTGATCTTTAAATAGAGTCAGGATGCTGCTTGTTAGAGATGTCAGATAACACTAAGTGCAACACAGAAATGTTTTCTGAGGAACATTTCTATCTTGAACAACTGCTGATCTGTTATTTCCTTGGAAACTGAGCTCCTTAGCACTCAGAGTCGTTGAGACTGAGGGAACAAATGGAAAGTAATGTGCATGTGAGGAGTCAGAAATCACGCATAGTTGTTTTTATGTGGCAGACCTCAGATTCAACTTTCACCCATTGTTTTACCTCACATTTTCATTTCACGCTGTAACACAAAACCTAGAATTATAGTTCTGTGAAACAACACAGCTACTCCTTTTGGCATGAAAACTATAACATTTAACAAACTGTGTCGTGAACAGAGGAGACGTTATCTCTGTTTTCATGCAACAGGAAATCCATCCTGCCAAATGTGTACACATACAAACATTCATACTGAAACACCGAACAAAAGGTGATAAACACACCCTTGAAGTACACCAGCACCAACAGTTTTGAACTTTGAATTGCTTTTGTGATTTTTTAGCAAATCTGTATTTGGTTGATAGAACAATCGTTCATTATTTCAGCTATTATCTAGAAAACTGCTGTCCCTCAGTGCCTCTTATTATTCCTAGAGAGGCTCTACACGGTGAAGCTTGAATATAAACGCATCATGAGGACCACTTTTTCTGCCTATGAAGATTCAACACTTTAAATGGCTGTGCTTTGTGTATATAATAGCAATCCCTTACATGCCACTTTTCCTCATATGCTTTGCCTATGTCATTGTAGTATGTGCATACGCCCCCATAGTTTAGTTAAATTCAAAAGCTCCATTACACTGATCCCTGCTTATCCTTAGTGTGTACATGTGCGGTTAGAAGTTAAGGACTGATAGGACTGATTGAAAGTCAGAAACCCTTCAATAAGCTCCTTCCACATGGAGTAATGTACAGAAAGAAATGCAATACTATTAGAACTGGTACTTTTAAAGGATCTGGAATATAACACTCTTTGACAATGTTTACACTTGAAATTTATTTGGTCTCCTGAGAACTCAAGTGCGTGTTTATGCTTGTGTGTTACGGTTTCCCTTACAGTGTTTTTTTTTAACCAAACATTTTAATATTTTAAAACTCTGACATTTATACTTGGTTAAATAACAACATAAAAACAAAACAAAACTGACCTTTTCAGACCTAAGCCAGTATCAATAGCTGTTGTCTATTGATTCGGTCTGTTGACTCACTGAGTTACCAGACTGGCTGGTCCAGTCATGTCTTGTGTTGCTTATGCATGACCTGCTGTTTGCTGAATGTCCTAAACAGACCCCACAATTCTGTAACCCTGACAACAGATTTTATTATCCTCTTTAGGGTGTAATGATAATTTATCTTGACACTGAAAAAATGATTCCTGTATGTCTTCTGTCCATTATTGTCTATCAATACAAAGTATGTGGTAAGACACAGGATTGCTGCCTTCAAAAATGTTTTGGTTAACTCTTGTGATGTGTCTGCATTTCCTATTACAGTACACGTGTTTGTTTATGCATGTATTTACATAAAAACACATTTGCTGTTTCAGTGCTTATGTGCTCAGCGGGTCAGTCAATGAACCGCTGGAGCCTGGAGGAACTGGTAAAGAGAGACCCTGAGAACTTCCTCATCCTCTTACAACAGATCATCATAAAGACCAGAGAGGTGAGAGGACAGATATGAAAGTCACGTTTAAAAAACAACACATTTTCCACTGCATAGTTATCTTGACCACTCCTCCATTGTCTCTCCATTTGTCCGTCTCTCTCTCCTGATATGTGTGCTGATGTGCGAGTTCAGGTTCAGGAGCAGTGTCAGTATGAGCTCGTGATTCCTCTCGCCATCATGTTCTCCTCCACACTCCTTCAGGTACAAGCTGTCCTCATCCAGATGACATGAAAACACTAAATATTTCGTCACTGCTAAGTCACCTCTCAGTTCACGTTGTTTTACATGTGCACAGGAGATACACCCAAAAGGTCAATTAGTTCCTCAGTTCAAACCACTATTATGTTTGTTTCAGGCAACACTGTGACGTAAAGCCTGAATCACAAAAAAAAAACACTGTAAACACAATGTGTTTTGACAGGCTCGACAAGATCAGTGTTTCTGTTCAGCTGGCCTGATTTGCACTGATCTATTGTTCAAGTTTATTAATAATTTGTTCATGACATAAACTTAAAAACATTTCTGCATTTGGGTTGCAGACGCCATACTGTCCTGCAGACACAGAGCTACTGGAGGCAGCTGTTGAGGTGTTTCGCTGCTTCCTCACCTGGCCGGAGCCATACTGCACTGTGTGTAGAAACCTCCTCTCTACACTACAGCTGGAGATCAAGGCCCCAGGTAAATGCAGAGCAGATCATTCATTACAAGAGACTTTTTCCCCAATATCATTGCCTTAGAGTTATAGGTTATACTGACACTTTTGTCAAAAAATTGCTATTAATTTGTTATTGTGCTTATTTAAAAACGAAAAGGTTTCTGTTGTTGTGTGTAAGGTTTTATCTGCTGACAAACAGTGTTCTGAATGTTTCTGGGGAGAACTCTTTACTGTGTCACTTAATGCTCAGAGAAGGAAGTTAAAGAAGTTGAAAAGACCATCACGCGTGTGTAACCTCAAACATGAAGATATTTATCACACAGTGATAATTACACTGAGACCTTTTTAAAACCCATTCAAACATGGTAGAAAGCCCTTTTTTTTACATTTTCGCAGCGACAATGTAAGAAAATTCTAATGTTTGTTAGAAGTCTGTTGCCAACCTTGTCATGGTTGTGTCTATTTTGCTTTAAATTTGAGTAACGTTAATTTAGCAACACAAAGTGATGATAGAGCCTAACCTTAAAGTACATACTCTGTATGTAGTGCAGAAGCTGCAGAACGAAAGAAACAGCAGACAAAGGGCCAACACCTAAGACAAAGCGAAAGCAAAGAAAGTATTGAAAGCACTAAAAACACTGAAGGCACTGAGCTTTTTTATTTAATCTTTTTGCATGATTAAAATTGAAAAATTAAATTAAAAACTTTAACACATGTCAGTTTAAAAAACATCTTAATAAACAAGGATTTTCTAATAAAAGATACCATAGTATCTGTATCTAATAATTGCACTTGTTTATTAAAACAAAATAAACATAAACAAAACAAAATAAACTGTCTTTTTCAAGACAATTATTGATTTTTTGTTCTGCCTAAGTAGATAAACCCTTATACAGCCCTTGTATAATGCCAGTTAAAAATTGATAACAGTATTAGTCTGCATATTCACAGTGATTTTTGTATATGCATATCCAATTTGTGTTTCTCCACTCCATGTAATTGCCCTCCCCCTAGTGACAAGTCAAGTAGATGCATTAAGGATGTCACTGGACTCTGTTCATACTACAAGCAGTGACAACAACAGTGACAGGAAGATGTCAGGTTGATTCAGGATGAACTGTGCACGTCTTCATACTAATGTGAAAGTGAATGTAGCTTCAGCATTTACAAAAGAAAGTAAAAAAAAAACTAAAAAAACAGAAGCACTGAAATTTACAGTAAGAACCTAAGGAAGTATCTTTAATAAATACATTAACAGAGTGAACAGATGAATACATTATATTTAATTGTAGTATTTTATTTTTATATGTGATTATTTAATTATACAATCCAGTTCACTTTAAGGAACATAAGTAAAAATAACATTCAAGTCTCTGACATTCAAGTCTCCATCTCCCTGGAACTGTTCAACAGGACAGTGTCACGAACAATGTTGTTTTTACTGTATGTTAAAAACACCAATTCTTTTCTGTTCCTTTACAGGGATTTCTTTTCAGAGGCTGGTGAGAGAAGAGCAGGCCCTTAACACCTCCAGCCAGTGCTCCAAGACCATGTAAGTTTACACAACATCACAGATCACTAAAATTTAACAGGTGATGTGTTATGCATGTATGATGATGTTTATACAGTAATTATAGAATATATAGTTTGCATATAAAATTTTAATAATTGTAGAACTTTACTTACTTAAAGTGCTTAACAAATTATTTTTTGCCTCCACTGACAAACTAAAAATGCTTAACACTCTATTTTAGACCCATTTCTGACTCTGAATTATATTTGCACTCTTGTACCTTGTGCTTTCCTGTTAAATTAGGTTAGTTTTTTTAGCATGTCAGCTGTATAAAGGTTCGTATCAGATGTACTTTTTAAAAACTAAAAAAACACGCAGTGTCCATAAGTGTAGTGAATTAGAGCACTTATGTGGTTAGCACTTACTGTAGCTTCTTTGACCTGGAAAGTCCCTTTTCATCCCCTCCTCACCCATCTAACCTCGCCACCTGCATGCCATCCTGTTTGCATCTTCTCCTATGTAAATTTGTATGCATGTTCACACATAATCAGTG
>OMLM01018982.1:0-14140 GCA_900302695.1 Helostoma temminkii | reverse complement strand
CGCAAGAAGGAGACTAGTGAGAGAGGCCACTAACACACTGATGATACTCTGAGGGAGTTACAAGCTTCAGCCACTGAGACAGGAGAGACTGTGCAGACAACAAAGACACCATCCCTACTGTGAAACACGGTGGTGGCAGCATCATGCTGTGAGGATGCTTCTCGGCAGTCGGCCCTGGAAGGCTTGTTAAGGTAGAGGGTGAGATTAATGCGGCAAAATATAGGACAATCTTATTCAGTCAGCAAGACCACTACTGCTTGGGAGAAGATTTGTTTTCCAGCAAGACAATGACCCGAAACAAACAGCGAAAGCTACACAGAAATGGTTTACTGACAACAAGGTGAATGTTCTGGAGTCGCGAGTCAAACCCAGACCTCAGTCCAGTAGAGAATTTGTGGATGGACTTGAAAAGTGTCGTTCACACCTGATCAACACGCAACCTGACAGAGCTCAGTGTCCAGATTTAACTATCCACACAGACTCTGTGCTGTGACTGCAGCCTAAGGTGCATCTACTAAATACTGACCTGAAGGGGTGAATATTAACACAAACACTGATTTCACCAGACATATTTTAATTACTATTACTATTTATTACTTTGTAGAAACCTGCTTTCACTTTGACATTAATGAGGTATTTTTCTCAAATGTTTTTGTGAAAGTTGCCAACTAATATTGACCATGATTGATTTATAATGTCAATAAAAAGGTGAAACATCCTAGGGGGTGAATACCTTACCTTTTTATAGGCACTGAATAACACCCAACAGCCAATCAGTAAGCAGCATTCTGTATTGCCATGGTAACAAAATAAAAGTGTACTCACAGGTATCTGTTGCAGACTCATCTGCTCCTGACAGCCGTTGGCCTCACTGCGACAGTAAACCTTTAGAGCCATGATTTCCCGATGGCAGCAAACGTCTCTGAAGATCTGAAACACACATGACAGGATGTTCAGGAACTGATCAATAATCTGTAATTAATCATCTAAGTCGTGATGTCACTTCCTGCTCACCTTGTCTTTGAACAGAGGCTCCCTGTCGGCCGGACAGACAGGGTTTGGACGACTGCAAGAGGAGAGAATACAGGAAGTGTGTCTGAGATCAAAGAGCTCTGACTGTGTGGCCCGGGGCTAGCTGCTGCCCGAGTCCAGAATCCTCGTTCAACTGTTCACAGTCCAATCCCGAGTTCAGGAGTCTGAACTTAACCTGCAGGTCAGAGCAGGAACTGCAACCTAACGTCCAGCTACATATGATGTCATGCATATTTCCTTCACGGCCATCAGTGAAGTATTATTATTACTATTGCTGATGTTGTCATTTAGATGCTGTAGGTTTGTTCCATTCCATCAGCTGTCACTACCTGTGACACTCACCTGAGGATGCTGCTGATGCAGCTCTGACAGAAGCGGTGTCCACACTCGGTCTGCCGGGGCTGACACAGGACCAGACCACATTCCTCACACCGGTATTTGTTTTCTGGAGGGTCTACAAAGTGATCTCTGAATCCTCCATGAAGAGGCATGAAACCTGCAGGGACACCTAACACAGAGACACACCTGGGTGTAGTCACACACCTGAAGGAACCTGTTGCAGCTGCAGTGTTGTTTCACTTTTCCCCTTTTCTACTAAACCGGTTCCAGGGCTGGTTCACAGCTAGTTCTTTATTTCACACCAGCCCTTTTCCACAGCTAAAGAACCGGGTTTGGGCCAGAAAAACTGGTTCCAATCTGGCACCAAGTCTTTGATGGACTAGAACTAAAAACCGATTACATCAGAGGCTGGACTATCAGAACCAACAACATCAACTGAAACATTGTTCTAAATATAAAAATCCATGAATTATTTGTTAGATTAGTGAGGTCTTAAACCTTAAACATTGTAAAGTGCCTTGACATGACCTTTGTTGTGATTTGGCGCTATATAAATAAACTTGAATTGAAAATTGAATTGACTGAAAAAACAGTTATTGCTAATTAGCAAGCTAACTGCTAAAGCTAACACAGGCTAACATTAGCCTTTAGTTTTAACAGCAATGAAAATGTATTGAAGCCTGTATGATGTAGTGTCATCTCTAAACAGCTCCTTCAGTGACAGACTGTTACAGCCTAAGTGTCTGAAGGAGCCACATCGAAAGTCTTTTCTCCCTGCTCCTGTGAGACTTTACAATCAGAGCTGCTCCCAGTAAACCGCTACTTAGTATTAGTAACAATAATAATAGTCACTTTAAAACAAATTTCACGTGCAATACAATGACTCATGGCACAACTACTCACTACTTACTGTATACTGAATGGTTGTGTACATATGCGTGATATATTTCTTATTTCTATTTTTTAATTTTAGATTGTATATACTGTATTTCTGTTGCTCTTTTTGTCTGCTGCTGTAACATGGAAAATTCCCCCACTGTGAAACGAATAAAGGTTTATCTTATCTTCTCTTATTTTAATCACTGTGTTGGACCAGGAGAGTCAGCAACAGCACTTCTACAGAGGTACTGGTTGTTGTTGAGCTTAGCGTTAGCAATGCTGTGAAGGCGTGGCAAATCGGTTCTTTGACGGTTCTTAAGTTGAACCAATTGTGAGCCAGACCAGCACCAAGTTCTTGTTGGTCGAAAAGGGGTACCTGTATTTGCTAAGTGGGTTTACCTTGTGAGGTGGGTGGGTCACTTGGAGGCCAAGCGTTGGATGGGCGGTGAGAGGGTGAGGCGATGGGAGGTGCCACAGAAAGGGGCGCGGCCAGGGAGGGCGCCACCTGCTGGAGGGGAATCTGCACCTCCCTCCCGTCAGCACTCCTCCCCCCTGACATGACCTGGGGGAGACAAAAAGTTACAAACCACTGACTAGTTGTCAAACGCTAACACATCATAGGTAACAGTGAAAACTCAGTTTTTTCCTGTAACTGTGGGAAAACTTTCACTTTAAGCATCGGGAGGACTGACTGAAAGGAGCTGAAGCATCGGGAGGACTGACTGAAAGGAGCTGAAGCATCGAGAGGACTGACTGAAAGGAGCTGAAGCATCGGGAGGACTGACTGAAAGGAGCTGAAGCATCGGGAGGACTGACTGAAAGGAGCTGAAGCATCGGGAGGACTGACTGAAAGGAGCTGAAGCATCGGGAGGACTGACTGAAAGGAGCTGAAGCATCGAGAGGACTGACTGAAAGGAGCTGAACAATTATCAAACTGAGAATTGTAAAATAATTAAAATGGTGAAAAGAGTTAAAGCGTTACAGACCAAAAATCTGTGATGGAAGAATTCGACTGAAGTGAGCACATACACAACAGAAAGACATGTGACCTTTGACCTCTAATTCGACCACACAATCAGCTGTTTTACAGAAACGCAGCACTTCCTGTCAGGACTCAGCTGTTGGGAAGTTCGGGGCTTTTCCACTTACACATACAAAGCAACCTTCAAAATAAAAGCCCTGAATGCTTCACTGAACATCAGACAGAAACAGGAATGAGACTCCTGAGGGTTTTTCCAGGAGCTGAGCCCTTAGTTTTACACCTGTCACACACACACACACACACACACACACACCAGCTTTATTCGTGTTTACTTCAGTAATGATCACGGGGGGGTGGGGGGTGGCAGACCGAGTGAAACAGAAAGTGGACTGAGCTGCAGACGGGGTTTTCCTCCCACACATCAGCTGATCCTGGTTTATAAACTCTGGATAGTTTCTGATAACAACTGTGACGCAGTAAAACCAGATCAGGCCCTGAACGCCTCATCACACACGGATGGTGCATTCGGGTGCTCTTCTACAATTAGTAGAGTCCAACATTTTCCTGTTTACTCCCAGTTTTGCTCAAAGGCCTGAGTGACTGGAGGAGTTGGGAATTGAAACGTTGACCCCAAGACGAGTGGACAAGCTGCAGTGATGCAACTGGACTACCTGAATGAAAGGTAAGTTCAGGCAGGGAGTCCAAAAACCAAACAAGCAAACAAGTAAGTACACAGAGTCCAGGTCCCAACAGCTCCTCACAGCTTAGAGCGTCCACAGTGTCCACACAGCTTAGAATGTCCACAGTGTCCACACAGCTTAGAATGTCCACAGTGTCCACACAGCCTATAGCCCATCTTTTAGTCCACAAAAGCACTGTTCAGGCTGTTTCAGCTCTCCAACTGTGTCCACGCTGGTTTTATGTTTTTGTCTTTGGGGAAAATAAAGTAAATTTTCCTTTACGCTTTCCAAGAGACATAACAACATCTGCACAGCTACTGAGAGGACGGCAGAACTGCGTGGGAGACCAATCCACGGACCAGTTAGACTTCACCAACGAGGTTGGGGTTGAAAAATACTAAACAAATTGTCCAGGCCAGTGTTTCACGAAAACACACGCTCAGCTGAAGCTTCGGGCTTCAGACTCCAGCTTCACTGAAGTAAAGTGGCATCAAACCAGAATTCAGTCTAATTTTATATCTAATCTAAACGATCATTAACAAAGTTTCAGACTCTGACAGATCCAGATAGATCCAGACCGACCAGAACCCAGCCGGTCCAAAGAACTGAGCTGAAGCTGCTTGTGGTTCCAGTTCTGTTCCTCAGCTGTTATGACATCATCAATCACAGTCATCAGTCAAAGCAAGTAACAGCTACACTTCCTGTTTCTAATAAGCAATAATAGAAGGGGCAATAAACTAACAAGGCACCTGTCTGACACACACCTGAACCGGGTCTCAGCTGAACCAGTTTCCAGACCAGAAAAATACGTGCTTTTATATTAGAATGTTTGTTTACAGATTTTAATTCAGAACATTTGTTGATTATTGATAATTAACAATAAATTAGTTATTAATTATTTATAATCATTCGTTTGTGAGCGATGGATTTTATCTTTTGATTCACAGTTTCTGCGTTTGTGCGGTTTCCTCAGGAAGCAATCTGACGTGTGATGATGATGATGATGATGAACAACGCATCTTGTGTGGCTTTATTTCCTTTGAGGACATCTACTAACATGAACGCGTGAAATGATGTCACCTCAGAAACCAGGACTGTGATGGTTTTGGCCTGCGGTTCTGAGGGTACCGCAGAACGCCGGTTAACGAGCATCAGAAATCTCAAGTTGAACGCGAACTTCTGTTCTCCAGATGTGTCCCGTTGTTCCAAGAGTTTAAGACCTGCCTCAACATCATGTAGAGCAAAATGATGAATCAGTGCGGAGGCGACTGCTGCACTAAATACTGGACTTAAATCTGGACTTAAATTGGTTTTAAACTGGATTCAGATTCGATTCTTGTGTGTTTTTATAAATCAAGCATAGCTCCCGTTTTCAACTGACTTCAGCTACGAGTCATTAAAGTTCAGGTTGGTTCAGTGTTTGACGCCACAAATATTCTAAAAGATGTTTTATGTGTCATTTACATGTTTTCATAAATTAAAAATCACTGGAGGTGGATCAGTTCTGGACGCTGGCGTCAACACCTGTATTAATAAAACGTTTTCTGATGGTTTCAGTTATTAAACACAGCCTGTGTGTGACTGTGTCAAAGACCCAGACCAGAACCTGGAGGCATGTAGGGTTTATAATGCACCGACAGACCACAGTCATTCTGAAGATGAAGCTACAAATTCTGCTTCTCTGACCGGTGAAGACGGTTCTCCTGAACCGGGTCTGTACAAAGAGCCATCACATCCTCCCATCCCATCACAGTCTGTAGGTTTTAGTCCTGAATCAGTTGTGTGGATCTGAGCCCTGGTCTGATCCAGGTCCTGGTCTGATCCAAAAATTTGCAGTTGAACCAAAACGGTTCTGGTTTTGGTTCTTCTAACTGGTGAAGTAAGACTCAGTTCTTACTGGATACTGATCCAGACCTGGTAGGTTTAAACACAGTGAGGATTATGTTTGTGGACCTAAACAGGTTCCGATCCGGTTCCTCTGGAAACCACATTCTTTTCATCTCTGATTCTTTTCTCTCGGTTGTAAAATGACTGAAACAAACAAAGACCTGGACACATGGACTGTTCTGGTGTTGGTATCATCGGAAACTACAGTTTTAGGGGAAAAGAACCGAAACGAGTCGATCTGAACTGAATCATTTCGGTTTGTTCTGGGTTTGACTGATCGGGTCTGCCTGTAGTTTTATCCTGTGCTGATTTAACACCGTTTCTACCGAACCTTTACCTGCAGCTTTGCCTCATGGCTCTCACCGTGGTTCCGTTTCGGACCCTCTCGGACTCGGACTCTGATGTAAACAGTGAAGCTAACGGCTTCGTTAGCTTCGTTAGCTTCGTCCCGGACTCTGCTCCGGTACAACCCGCTAACCTGCAGCTAGCACACGGCTAACACCGGCTTCTACTGAGGTTCTGCTGCTTCTGCTGTGGTTCTACCAGGTTCTACTGGGCCTCTGCCCTCTGTGGGACTCACATGAATCTCCTTCACAGGCCACAGCTCGGCTCAGCAGCTCCTCGGCTCAGGGGACTCTGTCTGGGATTCAAACCGTCAACCTGCCGCTGCCTCCGAGCCTCCGGGTCTCAGGCGGACTCCTCATGGTCCGGGTTCCTGTTCAGGGTTCTCCGCGTTCTCCGTGCCCCGCGTCCGTATGAGAAAGAAAAGTCACTGGGATCCAGTTCAGACATCCAGCGGGGAGAACTGGGCTGATCACACTGGAAACCCCCTCCACAGCTTCCGCCCAGGAAATCCCCCAGCTGCCCGGTGACGGAGCCGGACCGCCGGGGGGCGCTGTTAGCTGCAGGCCGCAGGCAGGACCGGATTCCTGTAGCCTGCTGGAAATAATGGATAAGCCAGAGAAACCGATATTTAATCAATAATCGATAAGAAATAGATGTGAAGATTTGAATGGCAGCAAAACAGGAGATTTATTTTGAAATCACTGAAAACAGCAGCTCACCTGTCCCACAGGTGATCGGTGATGAGTTCAGGGACACTTTAGACCTGACCGGACCCTGAGTTCACTCAGAACTTTTGATGGGAGCAGTTCAGACTGGGCTCGTGTCTCACACCGATTCTTAGTCACCTTCCGGTAACACTGATCTGAACACACATAAAACCCTGGGTGGTTCTGATCAGGACAGAACTGAGCTGGTGCAGGGACGCAGTTTCAGACCGGATCAGTGACCAGCAGGTTCATGAAGTGGGTCGGAGTTTAAATGATTCTGGACTGACTGTCAGTGACTGTGTTAACTGGTTTCTACAGAGCTCAGAACCGCACAGTCTGATCCAGTGAAGATCTCATGTGGATCTGAATCTACCTGCAGAACCATGACCGAGCAGGTGTCTCAGACCCTGAGCGTCTGGTGGTTTAGGCCCAACTGGGCTTTTTTTCCGGGATCGGTTTGAGTGTGTCACAGTGAAGCGAAACGTTTCTCTGTGGACGTGAAACCGTTTTACTTTTACTGGTTTGGTTCCTTCAGTGTTTTTCTTTTCTCAAACAGTAAAAGTCACATGGATCAGATTTATTACACGGTTCGGTTCTGCTGCTACGTCTGGTTAACGTTTGACCTCTGACCTCTGCTAGTAGAACAAGAGAAGAAGAAGCCGTTTACTGATGAACTTTGGTTTTATTGTCACTCCTCTAAAAACAAACAAAACAGATGACGTCACTGGACAGGCCACACCCCCAGGCTCCACCCCCCCACAGAAACACATAAAATCAAACTTAACAGGCAAAACATGATTGACAGGTGAGGTT
Organism: Helostoma temminkii; assembly: GCA_900302695.1. NCBI lineage: Eukaryota > Metazoa > Chordata > Actinopteri > Anabantiformes > Helostomatidae > Helostoma > Helostoma temminkii. Next base: position 6,476 of record OMLM01018982.1, on the reverse strand, counting down.
TGGTTTCTGATTGGTCCAAAGGGCCATATTACAGGCGCAGTTCACGATCCAAACCTCAGACCTGATCCACTTAAGTCCAAAATTCAAACAAAATATAAAATAAAACGTCATGACATCATAATTCCAAAGGGGAGGGGGGAGTCACACTGGAGGGGCGTGGTTATCCCTGTTGGAGGCGGAGTCTCAAGAGGCCAGAGGCTTCAGGGAGTCCACGGAGGAGGACGAGTCCTGCAGACAGAATAGCAACAGTAGAGTTAGAGTGGAACCGGTCTCGCAGAGAAAATCCTGTCCCTAAAAACAAGTTGGGACGGGGTTAGGGTCGGCCTAACCCTGACCACACGGCACAGACAAACAACTATATGTAAACTGATCCAGAACCACTGCCAGCTACTCTGGACCTGAACCGTTTAGGATGCACAGAGGTGAAGTGGACACTGTTACTGTTAGAAGTCATGGACCTGAAGACTAAAGAGGCGAGGGACCCTTCGACTCATTACCAGTGTGTGTGATGGTGGGGGGGGCGAGCTGTGCAGTCTGCAGTCCGGACCCGTCCCCACTGGAAACACCTGCAGCGCTGAAAGGGGAGGACCGTGACAGAGGAGGCTCTGAAAAGAACATGATTCTGTCCCAATGTTTCTAAAAACATGGAAATGATTTGAGTCTTTGTCGTGTTAAGTCACAAACAGACTGCGAATGACTGGGCACAGAACCCTAACCCTAACCCTAACGTCCCTGTTACCGACAGAGAAGACGGATCATCTGCTGCTGTTACTGGTGGAACCGCTGTTTTTATGGGACGTCTACTGGTTCCAGTTGTGTTTGTTGAGTTCCTCCGTTTAGAAAGTGAACTGATGATGAGAATGTATTGTTTATGTTAAACTCTGAAGCTGTCACGCATCTTTGTGTCCTGCTCCTTCACACAGCAGCATAAAGAGGCTCGAACCACAACAGAACCACATCTGTGCAATAGGTGTGTAGTGTGAGAAACAGACACCTCACTGGTCCTGCTGGCAGCGTCGGTGCCCCCAGAGACCGAGCTGTTTCTCAGCAACACATTTTCTACCGCGTTCCCAGCATCCGAACAGGAAGTACAACCTGAGGATTCTGGGAGTTGTAGTGAACTCCACCTTACCTCCTTTGTCTCCTTGGCAGTGACTTCCTCTTCCTCAGCAGGACACACCTCCATCTTCTCCTCCGCCTTGTCCTCTTCTCCTCCCCTTGCTCCCCCCTCCATCCCGTGCTCGGCCTCCCACTCCTGAAGAACCTCATCCAGGTTGAACCTGCGTCTGTAGTTCACCAGGAAGTTTTTCACCTGGACCACCGACTTGTTACCAATCACATCTGAGATTGCCTGGAAATCCCGTCCATATTTCCTGATTGCTGCGCGGGATTGGATGAGAGGAAACGCCATTAACGACTCACTAAGAGACAGGCCTTAATGACGGTAAGCAGAGTCTGATATATCCAGGTGCATCGGTTCACCTGGTTACAGGGGGCTCAGGTGTTACCTTGCACAGCAAGAAGCTGCTCCTCTGTCGTCCAACGAGTGTTGAACTTCTGATTCACCTGAAACAAAAAGAAAAGAAACATGACACAAAGATATGAGACACCTGCTGGACACCTGCTGGACACGTCTCCAAACGTCCTGGTTACCTCAGGTTGTCTGAATTCATCAATGCCCGAGCTGAGTTTGTCCTTCAGAGACGAGTTTGTCTGTTTGATCGTCTGAATCTAACACACAGAGACAGAGAGACAGGTGAGAGACAGGACGGTAAGAAGAGAGACAGACAGGTGTGGGGACAGGTAAACACACCTGTCTCTTGATTGACACCAGCTGACTGTCCAGGTGTCTGATGAGTCCCTGAGCAGATGAAGACGACAGAGAGATGACGTCCTGATGATTCAGAAACATTCCTCTGGGGGGACGTTTCTTCATCCGCTGGGACGCCTTACCTGTCTACAGGTACACAGAGAGAGACAGGCACACCTGCTAAGACACCTCCCACTGGTCTGCAGGTTCACAGATTTATGGCTTCAGGTAGGACGCGTAGCGCAGCACTGCGCTAAAAACAACATTCATTTCTATGCGTAGTGGCGTTCCGCTGCGTTGTCCCAAGGTAAAGTGTTTAACTAGTTAAAAAGTGTTTAGTTAAGTAGTTTCAGGATTTCATGGACCCGCACTCTCTTTACTGTGGCAGCTGGTCTCCTTAGTTAAAGCTGATTTACAGACACATACATAATATAAAAAGAAGCAGCCACTGCTGCTACCTGCTGATCACCACTGCACAGCGAAGACCCACTGCGAACACCATTACAGGTAAGGACAGACAGGTGAGCTGTTCAGGTGCTGTTACCTTCAGTCCAGCAGCTGGTTTCACTTCCGACCGCTCTGATCCAGAACTCGCCTAGAACCAGTTAAATAAACAAGGTAACAGTCAGTAAACAACCAACAGTCTGTAAACAACAGACAGTAAACAGACAGTGAGTAAACAGTGTCACCTCCTTCTTGCTGCTTGGGTCGAACTCCGAATCGCTCGGTAAATTTCCATCTTCAACTTCATCGTCGCTGGAACACAGAGTTTGTTTTAATCCACCAATCACGTTGTAGAGTTCACCTGGTGTTATCTGTATTACCTGCACTGTTATGTTATGCGACCTGTTACCTGTATTGTTACCTGTCGTGTTACCTGAGCAGGTTGCAGCTCACCTGTCATCTCGCTCCCTCTTGTGTTTCCGGGTGTGCCGGTCCATCAGACTGGTTTTACTGCGACTTTTCTTCCAGGAGTAGTAGAACCGGACCAGACTGGCCATGGACTTATCAGGTAACTGAGCAGAAGTAGACACACTTAGTGTACTGGTCCCAGTGGTGAAATGAAACTGGTTAAACCGGTGACATACCATCTGCTGAATGCGGTGGAAGCTCTTTCCGTGGAAGCTGAAGGCCTGTTCGAACAGGACTCTGTCCTCTACCGTCCACTCGTCAGGAAATGGAGTGAAGTTCGGCAGATCAGCCAAAGACTTCTCAATGTTGTGTTTGTGCCAGAAGAGCATCCCCAGGGCCTGCAGCACAGGTGAATGCTCAGGTATCTGCTCAGGTAAATACTCCATTTCAAAGTTAGGACGTGCTGAAACGTACCTGCTCCATGTTGTATCCGTGTTTCTCCTTAGCGATGCTGATGTACTCGTCCACTGCAACAGAAGCAGTTTCTGTGTAACAGCAGTAAACAACACGTTGACTGGTTCTACCTAAACTGACTGGTTCTATTTAAACTGACTTTACTTGAACTGTTTATTTTTAAACTGACTGATTCTACTTAAACAAATTCTATTTAAACTGACTGATTCTATTTAATCTAATTCTACTTAAACTGACTTTATTTTTAAACTGACTGTTTCTATTAAAACAGATTTTACTTAAACTGATTGATTCTATTTAAACTGATTCTACTTAACCTGATTCTATTCAAACTGTTTCTACTTAACCTGATTCAACTTAACCTGATTCTGTTTAAACTGTTTCTACTTAACCTGACTAATTCTTCTTGAACAGTTTCTTACACTGAGTCTGGTTTAGGCAGCTGCTCGGGATCCAGACCAGCATCCCAAGGTTCTCTCTGAGCTGAGCCGCCTGGGCCACATCTGCAACACACACAGAAAACACAGTAGTACACACAGAAAACACAGTAGTACACACAGAAAACACAGGTACACTGCCAGGGTCCAGGGTCCTCCCTGTGGATCACCTAAAGTCCAGAACCTCTGTAACTGTCCTAACTGTCCTATGTTGCATGAGACCAGTTTCAGTCTGTGTCCAGTAGAACTGGTTCTGATATAGAACCGACCCACAACCAGTTAAAGATCAGTTACAGAACCAGGACTAAATCCAGACGTTTAAATCTACAAACTATGACTCGTCCAGAACCAGGCCCGATACGGTTCATTTTATTGTCAGAACCAGTAAGACACATGTTCTAGGAAGCTGGTTCCAGAACCACGTAGCTTAGTGCCGCTGTTGTTCGAGGCTACCACTCCACTTCTATGACACCGATGCCAGTTTAGTCTCTTACCCGGGTCATAGTCCGGAACCACGGCCTGGTACTGCGGTCCGACTCTCATGCCTCCTGCACCTGTACACACCCAGTACACACTAGTAGTTAGTAGCAGTACTCAGGAGTATTCAGAAGTAACCACGGTACTACAGTGATCGAGGCTACCCACCATGCTCCTCGTCGCTGCTGGAGCCTGAACTTCCTTCTTCCCAGCAGCTGTTGTTGGTGGTTCCATTACCGGACAGACTCTTCCCGCCGGGTGTCGGTGCCGTTCCGGGGCCACTGCTGCCGCTGCCCGCCGGGGCTCTGCCTCTCCTCTTCCCCGGAGCCTCCGGATTTCTGTCCAGCATCGCCGGCATTAGGCGGACAGAGGAAGACTAGGCTAGCTGCTAGCTGCTAGCTCCGGCTAGTAGTTAGCCTGTTAGCGTAGCTGCCCTGCTTAGTGAACAGAAACGGATAACTAGCCCGGGACGAAGCGGGCAGTCCGGTCCGGACGGCAGCCGCAGGGTTCGGTGTGAAACCGAGGCTGTGGTGCGGGAAATGTTTCGGGTGGTGAAGCTAACGGGAGCTAAACCCACTGATGCTAACTGTTCACCCGACACTGAGGCTTCACACCGAGTCAGAAAAGTTCCGGAACAAGCTGCCGGAACTAGAAGAAACCAGATCAAACCGGACCGACACCGACAGACCGAACACAGCCTCGACCAGGAGCACCAGAATCGATGGAGACCAAAAGAACTGAACTGATATCAAAGTGAGCAGGAGTCCGATCGGTCCGAGCTGGATCAGGGTCTGAACTCTGCTGCCATCACAGGTCACAGCGAAAACTGCTGAGAACCAGTTCCTGCTGGTCCGGCCCATGTGGGCTCCTCACTGTACCATCCTCTGATCAGTGGACCTGGTCCTGTTCAATGATCAGAAATATAAAAAACTGAATTGTACTATTACTGTAGTACTGTAGGTATTAATGCAGTTTTCTCCCTGAATGTTACTGTGGGTGAATTTATAGCTGATTCTGTGAAACAGTGATGGAAGAGTTCACTAAACACACTAATGAATAAAAACACACACTTAACAAGAAACATGTTGATTATCCCCGAGACTTTTTACATAAAAACATCATCTCAACAGTCAGGCATGGTGCTGGTAGTGTGATGGTCTGGGGCTCTGCAGAATCAGGACCTGAACTGATGGAACCATGAATTCTGACTCTACCAGAAAATCCTGAAGGAGAATGTCTGACCATCAGTTTGTGACCTCAAGCTCAAGAGCACTTGGGTTCTGCAGCAGGACAAATACAAATGGTTGTGTAATGAAGAATAAATGTGTGACAGTGTGTGCAGCAGGTCCAGTTGTGACAGTGTGTGCAGCAGGTCCAGTTGTGACAGTGTGTGCAGCAGGTCCAGTTGTGACAGTGTGTGCAGCAGGTCCAGGACTGACACATTTAACACAGGAGCAGGGGGAAGAAGAAAATCAGGAAATGAAGGAGCCGAACACCAGGCAGGAACATCTAAAGTGAACATGGTATCTAGAAACTAACTGGAGCAGAAGCAGGTAAAGAAAGCTAGCTTGGCTGAAGGTTCTGTACTGAACAGTAGCCTGAGAACCAGAGCCTGAACCAAAACCTCTGGAACAGAAGAGAACAGACATTTATAGACATCTAACTGGAAGAGGTTTGAAGTTTGAGGTGTAGTCCTGCAGAACCACTAGCAGTAAAGCTACAGGAAGTGACATCAGAGTGATGCAACGCGTCACGCTAACATTAGAACCAGTTTATAAACTAAGACTCTGCAGGTCCACTTGTGTCCAACAACATGTCAGAGACCTGATATCATCATGTCCTCAGTCCTGTCTGATGTCATCATGGGTCCACATGCTGTTTCAAAAGGAAACCAGACGTCAGAGCTGGGAACTAGTCACACCAGTAGAACCAGTCAGGTTACTGTAACCATACCAGTTCTGGGCAGTTAGCTTTACCAATTTAGAACAGTACACAGCGCTGGCACATCAGACTCTGCAGAAGCAAACACTCCAGCCAGACCGGGTCAGCTGACAGGTGGTGCTGAGTGGAAGGTGCTGGGTTGAAGGTGTGGTTTCAGACAGTAGACAGCAGGTGGCGTCTCCATCCTGTGTTCAGTTTAACTCTGACTCCACATCAGCTGATTCTTCCTCCTCAGCCTGATGATGAAGATGCTTGAACAAACATATGTAACTATATCAGATAAATGCACATCTGTTACCTTCTGTTATATTAACAGTGAGTACAACTACATGGAATTTTAATATACTATATTGCCAAAAGTATTCGCTCACCTGCCCTGACTCGCATATGAAGTGACATCCCATTCCTAATCCATAGGGTTCAATATGACATCCACCCTTTGCAGCTATAACAGCTTCAACTCTTCTGGGAAGGCTGTCCACAAG
>OMLM01018979.1:0-15281 GCA_900302695.1 Helostoma temminkii | reverse complement strand
GTTCAGATTCTGATACATCTGCCGCAGCACAGTGGGATCAATAGCAGGGGGCTCTCTCATGGCTCTGACTTCTGTGGCAGCATCAGCTGACGACTGTAGTCTGGAACCTTCTCCTGTTCTCTCTGATCATGTGGTTCTCTGGCTTCCAGTTCATCATTACACTCCAGCCTCACCAGTTCAGACTCAGGTGCCAGATTAGACCATTCATCAATCACCTCTGTTCTGTTTGACGTTTTATTGCCTCAACACGTTTCTGCTGCTGAGAATGTGCAGAAGAATGTCGGAGTTCCGTGTCTGATCATGGCAAAAAGATCTTTAGTGGTTTTCTCCCAGTATGCTGGTGTTCCTCTGAGCGGCTGCATGAATCTGATGCATCTCTGTTGCTCAGCAGCTTCTCAACCTCTCGTTTATCTCGTAACAGTCTAGATGTGATTCTGCGTCCGTCTCTGGTCGCTGGTTTTCCTTTGCGTATCTGTATCGTCATGCTGGAAGTAGCCAAGTGTGTTTCAGTCACAAACTGTGCAGAGAACAAATAGTTAGTGTCTCTGGCAAAGCGTTCATCAACACAGAAGAGCCTGGATTTAAAGTGTTAATTTAATGGGTCTCTCTGCATCCAGAGTGTTCTGACCAGTAACTGAACTGGGAAAGCCATGATCCAGATTAGGTGTTTTAAAGAAGCTCACTGGATTGTTTCTTTCTGCTGGAGCCACAGAGCAGATCCTTCACTGAAACATTAAATCTCCTCAGCAACATCAGGAGGCTGCAGACATGATTCTAAAGCCAAACCTCCATTAGGCAGGTCACCTTCATCATCATCATCATCATCATCATGTTCAGCACGTTAGTGTTTTGTTGCTCATCTTCAGGATTATTTTCATGAAGTGCACTAATTTCACACATCTATCTGCATGAGATCATCTTCCCCAGTTATATCATCATCTTCCTCATCTGGAAGTGGTGGATCACATGACTCAGGATCATCTCTGATAATGATGTGTCTGAGTTTCTGCAGAGCCCTCACTAGTTCAGACCAGGTCACAGTCTGGAACATCTGATGACTCCGTCTCTTAAGTTTCACTCTCAGGACCTGAGACTCACTTCTCACTCTGGGTGAAGCATCAGCTGTTTCCTGTAGCTCAGATGGGACACACACAACATTACCATGTATTGCTCTGTCTGCCTTTGGGAAGAGGAACCATCTTAGCGAACAGGAAGCACTCTGCTCTGAGACGTCTCTCCAGGATGTTCAGATCACACAGTTCAGCTGGAAGCCGTTGGCTACAGCAAGGTGGAGCACGGCTCCTTTTTAAGGTGATTATTACACGTGTGACAGATCCACTTCCTCTCATCAGGAACCTTACACTGTGGTTCATTAGTGCAGACGTCATCACAGACATGAACATACTTTCCAGTCAGACATGTTGAAACCACATCTTCATGTTCAGTGTAGCTGATCTTTTACTGGCTTGTACTTGGTTTGGAAATGAAGCCTGACAAACAGTTCACACATTAGTGGGACCAGCCTTGATCTGTGATCTGAAAACAGCTGCAGCCTCTGGATCAGACTGTTGTCAAACTGTTGACTTGTATCAGTATTATTATTATTTTTATTAATAATCCGTCTGTGTTTCCTTTATTTTCATTGCACTTTTCATGTTTTGCATAATCCTGAATGGAAGATTGTTTTTATATCTGTTCCTCATCAGTTGTTTCATCAGTTCTGTGTCGAAGCCTGAAAGCTTCGTCATCTGTGTAACGCTGAGTCATGTATGATCGTTTCCTCAGTCTCTGTACTGGGTTTTTATATTTATTATTTTCTTTTGTATAAATTCAGGATTGTTTTGATATTTCCTTCTTGAATAAGATTTTTTCTTTGCTCTGTAAGTTTCATCTGAAACAAACTTTTAACTTTCTTTCCTTTCTTGATTCTCTTTTCTTTGTGGAGCTTTTTCTGAGACCATCTGTCTCCTCTTAAACCTTCTGCTTTTACCGAGTTTTGACAGTTTACAGGATAATTCAGAGACATCAACAGTATTTGTTTTTGCAGTAGAGAAACTTGACTCATGTGATGGGAGCAAAGTTATGCAGAATTCCCTCAATGGCTCAGGTTGGGTTTGTGTCTCAGAGAGTAAGAGATGAACTTCTTCTGATTCCACTGCAGTGAGGTTAGTGCAGACACATTGTGAAGTGTCATCAGACACTGACCACAGGGTTCATTGTGTCATTGTGTGAATTAACATGTGATGAGAAGTGACTTGGTTGTTCCAGCTCAGTTTCTATATGAACAGAAGTGACGTGACTGGACATTTCAGGGTTAATGTTTTCACAGGTTTGTAGCAGCATCAACCAACAGAGTAGATGCCACAGTCATTTGAGGTGTAGTTCTCCTTCCTGTGTGCTGGATATCATCATTCAGGTTGTAAAACTCCACAGGCTTCAGTTCACAGGTACAGGAGGACTGTGTGTCCAACACCTGGTGACATCTGATGAGCCTGTCAATCACATCACTGAGATGAGTGAATGTGATCATCACAGCAGTACCAGTGCTGGTTAATCTCTGTCTGTCCTGGAGTGAGGATCAAAAAACCCAAACTGTCTGATCTGGTTCTGAACACAGCGATACAGAACCCTGTCATCAGCAGCAATGCTACCGCACATCTGATAACAAACAGCTCAGACCTGAAGGTCCAGGAAACTGTCCACAGCTCCAGGTAAAGGTTCTCCAAACGTGCCATAGCGGGAAGCTCGTGTCATGTCTACATAATACACATGTCTGCGAGCAGGAGCTTCATCAGGAGCTCATCAGTAGCCAGATGTATATTATCAGGAAACCTTTCTCTGGCCTCTTTATACATCACATCACCTTTATCCAAAACAAGGTCCAGATCTGGTGAAGTTTAATCCTCATGAAGGAACGAAGGAAGGTCAGTGAGTTACAGGTACACTGGCTGTTTCTAGAGCTGCTTGTTTCATTAGTCTGATCTCCAGGTTCACATTGTGTGTTAGAAGGTCCAGCTACACATGCAGCATCACTCTGACATCCTTTCTTCACAACATCAGCATAGGAAGCTGTCGGCACAGATGGTTTATTAGGTAGACCTGCTGTACACTTTCACCTGGACACTCTGTCGCATCGACTGAAGCCACCCACTGTGAGGAAAGTAGAACCAAATTAAATTTCCAGTACAAGAAAACATGGTTGTTATTATAAATGATGAATAATGGTTGAAGTCTGGTTACAGGAATCAGTAGACCAGAGTGTGAGGATCTGCAGGGGAGATACAGAGTAAGTGTGTGAACCAGAACGAGGAAAAAATGTTCAGAATGAATGTACTGACCTCTGGAATAAGAGGGAGAAGCTGGTGGTGAGCATGGTGGGAGCAGCTACCAGGGAACAATGGTGGATTGTCTGCAGAGACCAGGAGCTAGTGTGAAGGTCAACCGGTGGGATTAGGTCCTCCTCATCCTGTGCACACAAACATACAATCCAAGAGACAGAGGGACAGAGAGAGATCCAGCCGAAGCACAAGATGGAGGTCCAGTATACACAAACAGTATCCAAACACTACACACTTGGTAGCTCAGGTACTGACAACCGTCATCCACAGTCAGTATAATTGACAGGGGCAAGAGATGGAGGTCAGTTCACAGTCCATCAGTGGAGCAGGTGAAAGGGTAGAAAAACTCAGTCTGGTCTGTAACACAAGGTCAGACAAGAGACAAGAGACAAGAGACAAGAATGACCTGAAGCTCTGGAGCTGAGTCAGTACAATCAGCAGCTCCTGAGGAAAAACACAGAGTATAAAGGAGGCTGGAACCAGGTGGAGTCAATGACACAGCTGAAAGAAATCAGGGTAATTATAGTGAAGCCGCAAGTAGACGATAGGAAGTAGGAAATAGGAAGTTAGTTACCAAAATAAAAGCCAGACAGGAAGTCCCATAGGATCATGACACACTCTGCAGGTACATTTACCTGTGTGGTTTTCTGAGGACCAGGACATTCAGCTTGTTCACCTGTTGCTGCACAGTCAGACTCCTGCAGCTTCTGCCACTGCAGTTTGACAGCCTGAGACTTTTACTCTGCCTTCATCGTGTTCAGATTCACAGATGTGAAACAATACAACTGAATTTATTGACTTCAGTCAAGCTGAGATTCCTGATCACACTCAGAATATCCACAACTATCTGGTGTTAGTGAGTAAAGAGCTGCTGGACTGTGGAAATATCCTCAGTGTGAAGCAGAGACACCACAGATGTTAGGATGGATAAGACTGGACTTTTAAAACTGAATTTCTAGTTATAAATAACCATGTTTACTACACAAGCACAAAAACCTGTAGAATAATGTGGAACAACAAAGTAGGACTGACACTAGATGATGTCAATTAACTCTAATACTATTTAATTTTTATTTAATTTTAAAGTTAACTCAGATTATGTTCAGTCAAAGTTGTGTGGAATACTAGTAGAATAGTAGAATACTTTGTCTTTGTATAAACATTTTCATTTGTCCATTTCATAGTTAAAGCTAAAACAGTTCCCAGTTGAAAATTCAAAAATTAAATAGTTGTCTGCTCAGCTAACATGTCTTGACACTAGCATTTGCATAGTCGCTAGCTATTCGCTGGGTTAGCTAACACAGCGCTAACCCGTTAGCTAGGTAGCTAGCTGACAGTTAGGCCTTTATGGTAATAAACACTGACATGGATTTTTATATTAAACAACTTCTTGGGTTTGATTTATGATGGAAATTAAAAACTGTCATCATTTTAAACTCATATTTACAGTATGTTTAAAACCATTAAACTCTGAATAGAATAATAACTTTTGACTACTAATGGACAAAGACAAAGTAATGAACGGTGGTTTCCGCGCGACGCTGGGAAAAACACATTTCCGCTGATATTCCACTGTTGTGACAAAGTCTAGTTTTTAGCCAGAGAAAAATGTATAATGTATATTTTAACATCCATGTTATTTTTAGCATGGATGTATTTCTACATTTTAGACAGAAGCTCGGTTTAATTTTAGCCATTAGATACACAGGTTATTGTGAGGATTAGTTTGTTTTATTTATGTCTTATTAATGTTTTACTGTTTATTACAGCTACAGGTTTATACAGTAGCAGGTAACAGTCTGTTCGGCCATAAGTGACATTCTAACCATAACATTTAGTCCATCACTGGAATAAACAGATGTGTAGTACAGGACTCAAACACTGAGATAGCAGAACAATGAGGACGGGGATTGTTGGAATCTAGTAGTTCTGACTGATGACCCAGGTTTTTTCAGACTGGTACTGAGGGAACAGTGTGGGCTCTTCTGTCATGGTTTGGTTTCCAAGTGTTCTGTTTACAGATGTAAAGGTTCTGATCCCACAGGAACCCAAACCCAGCTGTATATATGTAGAAGGATCTATTCACTGTCCTCTGCTGTTGGGTTTGTATGTGGGAACGTCCACACTTATGTACTGTACCTTCCACCTGGGCACTAAATATTCTTTTGTGAATTTTCCTACATAAAACTAATCATTCCTCTGGTCACCATCAACATTACCATCATCCTGGTTGAGATGAGGAGATCCTGTAGTGATCCTGTCTCCATCAGACTGATGAGTAAATTAAACAGTATGAAGCAGTTTTTGCTGCTCCCACGTTGTCACTTCTCACATTCAGACACTAGTTGTTGTCACACGTCACAAAGCTCACACACTGATTCTCTTAAATTGTTTGGGAATTTTGAAGCTCTGCAAAACACAGGCCTGATCCAGTAGAGAGACAAAAATGATGAAGAGATGAATGAAAAAGAAAGCAGATATAAATAATTTCAGTGTGGTTTCTCCTGTACTCAGATCACTGCACTGACACTGGACTCAGACCTGGACTCCTGCCGGCGTCCAACACAACAGAGACGACTATTAACATCATCTGCTTCACCATACGAGGCTATAAACCTGCCTGTATCCTGGGACATGTCTGGACATTGATCTCATGAGTACCCATCTACCGAGAAAAGGTCCTGACTGCAAGCAAACAGTGCACAGATCTACTGATTGTCCACAGAACATCTCTGCAAGAGCAAAGTGACATGGGGGAGATGGGCTGTGTTCTGGTGGAAGTGTGGGTGAGACGATGAGGAAGATAATTACACTGCAATGAAGAAACAGGCTTACATACATGCACTGATCCACATCGTTCTGCTAACTGCTAACTGCAATGAAGAATGCTTGCTAAAGGGCAGAAGCTCACATGATCTTGCAACACAGTATGAACAATGGGAAACAGGTCAAATCAGTTGAAGGAAACTATGTCTAGTATGAGAATATTTCCTAAAAGCGTTCTCATAGCAGGAGAGTTAATGTTGGGATGGTTCGCTCTGTGCTCTCTGCCATACATACCAAGATGATCCATGTCTTCCAAACTGAAGATGTGGATTCAAACAGTAAATTAAAAACTTTTCCTACTGGACCAATAATTATCAGAATAAATACCAGCGATATTCCAGCTTATCTGCACTTAGTGATATTACTGGATTAAAACTGAAAAAAAGCCACTAATGTGAAAATATTCATTGAGGATTTTCTGCAAATTCTTGTAGTGTGGTGATCACTCAACCCACAGATGTGATGCTCTCAGTTATCAGGTGGTTAAATAAATAAATAAAGCCACACTGTACAGTTCATGTCTATGATGGACCTGACACAGACTCTGAACAGGAATCAGACATGATACAGGCAGAGAACTGGACCACAGTTTATCTGTGTTGAAATGACCAGCGACGTGCTTCACTGCTCTGACGACTGCACTAAACTATGGGTGACCTTCATAACTGTGCTAAATGTGTTAAAGCCGTGTGAAATCTGCCTGAACCACTGACTAAGAAGATAATGATACAGTGTGTGTGTTCTCACTGTTGAAATTTCATTCTTCAATATGCTTCTATTAAGGTTCCTCCTCTCGCAGTCATGAAATGAATCTGTAACTTCATGGTTAACATCACTGTAAAAAGATGCACAGTAGTGAACCCAACTACTTTCCTCCAACAGGTGCACACCAAGACCTGACCTGCAGGAAACTCCTCTGACTAACCCTGACATGGTTGTGTTCACAGATGGTTCAGCATACAGAGACACACAAATGCATTTCATGTACTGATTTTCACAGATTATCCAGAACAATGTCCTTTGCTTAAATGTCTTTCTGATGTTGTTTGGTGGAAACACCAATGGAGCTGACTCAGGTTCTGCAGGAAACCACAGGGCAGAGGCTGCTGCTGAGACAGTCACTCTGGTTCCCCTCACCTCTGATTCTGGTTTTCTTTAGGTGACCCGTAACCCTTAAATCTCTCTTTCTGCATGTCATCCTTCTCTGCTCCACAGGAGACACAGTGGAGCTACAGATGAGCTGTGTGCTGGGGTTCTGACAGAAGAACCTGCAGTTCCCCATAGTGCAGCAGGTGACACATGGGATGGATCCTGTGCCAGAGGGGGGACGGGTGAACACACTGACATCCACTCCATCACTGAACAAAGTGGATTCAACACAAAGAATCAGAGGATGATGATTCAGAGAAATAACACCTTCGCACTACGAGGGGCAGCGGTGATCAATACGGTGTGAGGTGTGAGCCAAGCGCTGCCTGAAAAATCAGCTCATGTGCTTTATTCTGAATGTAACACACAACAGGGACCAGTGTATATGCAGAGGTACTAGGACTAATACTGGGTTTGGTACAGCAACTGAAAAACTGTCAGGACCTTTACATTATAATTATTTAAAGTAACTCAGTACATACAGCCCACAGCAAAATACACATAAAGTAAACAGTGCAGTGAAACTGTAACTTTCCTGGAGAATTTAAATTCAGTGTGATGTGCTATAAGTATAAAAATAATAAACATGGCTGATACAATCTTTACTTTCTTAGTCTCTCACATCCACAACATAAGGAACATTGACAGAAACACATATGACCAGAAGTGACTCTGTAAAAGTCTCCCAGTCTAACCAGTAATCCACATGGCTTTTTATGAGCAGAAAACAGAGAAAATATACCAACTGCTTACTGACTATAGAAAGAAAATTATAACTAAACTATAGTGGCACTTTAAGGTCTGTGAGATGCATCAATACCAACTGATGGTGCTTGTTGTAGTTTCAGTGATCGTCCTAATATCAGATCAATAATGTGGCTTTAACACTGTGGAGAATTGACAACGCTGGACATGATTGACAAGTCAAAACATCATCACAGATTCCTGGGAAGGTTGTGTAGATGCAGAGAGACCATCAACCCTGTTGACAGGCAGAATAGAAACCAGTACTGATCCAGTATGGTACAGGTGTGTTGAATTGTTCATTGGTTACTGTCTCAGCCTATCACTGTCCTTCTTCTGGGTCAATCTGTGACATTATCACTGATAAGCTGAGTTAAACTGAGGAATATCTGTTTTATATCAGTGATTTGATGGTTTTAGATTAAAAACTAGTCATGTTAGTAAAGAATAGTTTCTTGCTTGTGCTAACTTTTTGCGTTAATTTAATAGTAGCTTTAAAGAGCAACTTCCAGATCTAAAGGTTCAAGAAAAAAAAAAATTCACTTCAGTTTCAGAGCTACAAAAGTTTTATTTTTAGTTGGAATAAAAGTAAAAGACGAGGTTTTTATTGTTTTTTAGCTTTAATATTCTTAAATATCACAGTATCTTCTGTTTCAGAAATAAGAATTAATAGATTTGAAATAAAGATTGTGATAAAAATCCATCTAAAAAAGACTAATTTAAACTGAGTAGTTAAGTCTCTGTGATTGGACGCCGAGTTGACGTCACAGAGCGCTGCTCACCGCCGCAAACTGTAAATCCCATTGATGTGTTTGCTCAGCATCAGAGCACATCAGCTTCCTCTGAGCTGAGCTCAGCTGAACGAGGCCTCACTTCCTGCCAGGTATAAAGATTTTACTTAGGCACAGCTCTGTGACATCAACTCAGTGCGTCCAATCACAGAGAACCTGACCGCTCTGTGCAGACTGTAGAAAGGCAGAAAGTAGGTCCTCATTTCTGTGAGCGTCTGCACTAATCTCCTCACTAAGCTGTAAAACTTTCATCACGCCTGAAAACATTCAGCTACAGCTGCAGCTCCTGAAAGAGCCTGAAGCCACCCAGTAATCAGTCTGTTGTTTTAGAGTTAATGGTCCCAGTCAGAGCTGTGAAGTTCCCACAGAATAGCAGAATAAATAGATAAATGTCTCCTGATGTATTAGTACCCTAATAAATAAAACCCTGCCACAATACACTGGAATAACTATAGACTCAACCTTTATTTAACCAGATTAAAACCATTGAGATCAAGATCTTTTACAAAGGTGACCTGGCCAAGAGGTCAGCAGCACACGTCGTGATAAATAACCATTACACACAATAAACTATAATAAACTATAATTTAAATAGTTCATACAATGTAACACAGTAATGTAAAATAGTTTTTAAAAAAAAGAAAAAAACTCAAAATAAAATGAGTGTATCAGTGTCATTAGTTAAAAACATTCCAGCTACAGAAGCTTTTAAATTAGTCATTTCACAGTAGAAATCTAATACGAACACACACTGAATTCAAAGACCTAAACAAGCAAAGAATGATGTAGAAATAATGCATGAACTAATTCATTCATATGTTTTAGTTTCTCTTTATTTGGTCATTTCAGATGGATTTATTCAGCACCACATGGACAAAGCCAGAATCCCCATACAGGCTCCACCACTACACATGTGTGGTGGCAACACCAGACCAGCCCAGAGTTGTGTCCTGGGAATGAACTAAAGAAACTAAAGTAAATAAAATAGCTGCTATAAGTGACAACAGAACGTCACTAAAATAACATTATTTGATGAGATTTCACAAAACAGAAGTTACCTGATGAGGGGACACACTGAGGGGCAGTCACCCCCTTATCACATTAATATAATCAGGCAGACCCAGTTCTTCCGTAGTGCTGATAAGCATGAGGAGCTCATTAAGGAAGGAGAAGCTGCTTCAGTCGGCCTCTGCAGTCACCTCCTGACTGGGTGTGCAGCTACATGGCTTCATATCTGTGGAGGTCATCAGTTTATAATAGTCAACGTTCAAAATAACATAACACTAACAAAGAGCACAGACTAACACTGATACTGTCTCATCTTCAGTTTGTGGGTAATTTAACGTAGTGAAGAGTTTGGTAGACTGACTCTTCATCCATCCCTGCTCCTCAGGTGTCAGCTGTCAGGTAAGTGCAGTCAGTTTCCCTAGAAACATGTGACATTACAGAAGGTAGCCTGTCCACATCCTGTCATTACTGCCTTCTTTTATTGTCTTTGTTTTGTTTGGGATTTTTACCAACGTTTACTGTCTACAGATGAAAACTGAACCCACAGCAAAACAGTTTCATAAAAAATATCTCATGAAGAAGAACTGTGGCGACACATCCCACAGTAGAAGCCCCCTGACTGTCAGCTCCATTTAGTCCTGTTGTTTATTATATATTTCACTAAAAGGCAGCAGGTATTTTATTCTGTGAACCAAACTGAACCTACTGCAGCTGGATCCTGGTCACTGAAGTAAAAACTAGTGTCTGGTTGCTGAGGACCTGCTGAAATACAAACGCATACATGCACAAACAGGCTACGATGTGAAGCTATCAGATTATAATCAGTAGCCAATGCTTGTTTATGCCACTACATAAAATATCACATTATCTCTGACAGGACACAACACAGCAGCCTGTGCCTGTGGAGGGAGGCAGCGCTGGAAAAGCTGCAGCTGGGACCAGTATCAGGGTGTCACATCTAAAAGGTGACCAAAGCAGCGACGGACTCCAGCTGCAGTCCACCACCGGCACCGAGCCTGAGGTGACCTCTTTAAATACAGCAGTAAAGCACTGGTGAGGATTGTAACAGTGTGTCACACACAGTACACATGAAAAGTGGTTTAGTTACACAGCCTGATAAAATAATGAATCATGGAGCTGCTGGGGTCAGTGGACGTCTGCTTCCATTCAGTCCTAGATTCTGTCTGTTTTACAGAAACTGAAGTTTTTCCAGATGAACAATGAGTTTTCCAACCATCACTGATCTTCCCAGTCCTGATTAGGTGGATCAAGTGTGTTCAGTCATTTAGAAGTTTCTGATTAACTTGAACACACCTGATCCAGGTAATCAACAGTTATAGAAAAACAAGCAGGACAGGATCCCTGTAGACTGGAACTGGACCCTTGACTACACACTGTAAGTGCAGCAGTTACACTGTGGCCACTGGTTAATGAGCAACAATATGACAACATGAAAACCTGACTACAGTTAGTTTTGTTCTCAGCAGGTGATAAACATCACTGGAGTTAACACCTGAAGCTTTGGGAGTGATGGATCCTTCAGCTTCTTCTCTTGATGCTGAGGTGTTGAACAGTGGCTGAGCTGGATAATGGTCCAGTAAAGATTCAGCTCAAAGTGTGTGGTGAACAGATCACATCTGTCCAGACTGTTAGCGTTTGTGATGTAGTTATACTTTGTTTATAGTTTGTGTTTGTTTCAATTATTGAAATACATTTTTGTTTTTATTAATTAGTCAGTGTTTTCTTTGTTAGTGTTTATTTGTCAATTTTGTTAGAACAACTTAATAATACATTGAAAAAATTTTGCCAAATGTTATTTTAATGTCTCATATGTATAAGAATCATTCACACACACTTGTTTTACATCAGAGGGATTTTCCATAGACTCAATGTCATTTTACAAACAAATAAAACACACAGATGGTTCTTGTATCCTACACAAGTGCTTCTGTGTTTCTGTACAAGTGCAATATAATACTAACACAGTCACACATCAACGTTTGTGTTCTTGAGGCTGCTGAGAACTAGTGATGGGCGATACCACGAAATTTGGTATCGATCCGATACCAAGTAACTACGGGGCCAGTATCGACGATACCGATACCGATATTTTTTGCACTATAAAGGAAAATCATCATTGCATAGTGTTGATTAATATTTTTATCGCAATGGCAACATGAATAATGCTCATGAACATAAATACTTGCTTAAATGCTGATAATAAATTAGATCAATAAATAAATTAAATACAAATATGAAAAAATATATATTTTAAATTATAATAAATAAAATTCAAATTAATACAAAATAAAATTTCTTAAATTGAAAGATCATAGTGCTCAAGAACCTGCAAAACTAGTAAAACATAACAAAACAGTAAATATTTAACAGTAAAACATCACGCTGTTCAACGTCTTTTAACGTGTCAGCGTGTGAGGTTTTTAAATGTTTAATACGTTGCTAGTGTTGCTGCCATGTGGCACAACTTTACTGCAGACACTGCACTTAGCATTTCCCTGAGTAGTGGGTGAAAAATAGCACCACACAATGTTTTAATGTCTCTCCATGCTGCCGTGCCTCTCACTGAGACAGAGGTCCCTCCACTCTGCAGCATACTGACTTAGTAATACTAACTTAGTAATACTAAGTTAACTCAGCAGTGCATGACTGGTTCTGGAAGGGTCTGACATCTGATTGGCTGCGATAATCATGTGATACGGAAGACCATTTGAAATACGCTTGGGCTGGTTTTCACACATCCAAAACTCTCAGAAGTGAAAACTAATTGCACGTTTTTATTCGGAGTGATATCGAGCGATACTTAAGAAAGTATCGACTCCAAAGTATTGACCAGCGGGTATCGAAGTATCGATTTCAGAGAGTCGATATTCCCATCCCTACTGAGAACCTTCCCATCATAAATTCATTTGCTCACATTGAAAGACAAAGGTTGGTCTCAGCAGTCAGCAGAGATGGTGGACTAGTGGCTTGGTTCAAATCCTGCTGCTGCTGTTGTGCTCTTTTTGTTTGTCTCTGTAGAGTAAGCATCATGTGGACACATTACAGACTGTAACATGTCATAATTAGCTTTTCAGCAAAGCTCTTCAGCTCTGTGGTCCCACAATGGTGGAACTGTCCAACTCTGCATGATCAGCAACTTCACTCCCAATATTCTTTTTGGGAGTGCTGAAGCACTGCTGAAGACAGAACTTTTCCATAACTTTCTTTGCATTTAAAATGCACTTTCTTATTATAAGAAAAGCACTCATATCTCATTGAATGAACACACTTTTTCTGATAGTGCTTTGCTTTGCTTTAGTTTTGCTCCTTGACTTAGAGTTTTGCTTGTTTTGTACCTCACTTCTAAGTCGCTTTAGATAAAAGCATCTGTTAATGACTAAATGTACATGTTACTGTGAATAATTATGTCATGATGAACTACGGTACAGTTTAGTTCAATTTAATTCAACTTTAGTTAAAGTAATGGAAAATGATAAGCTGCTGAAAAAACATTTCTTACCTGACAGAGATCGGTATCTCCTGTATGAAGATTCAGTTCTCAGTAAAGTTCTCTAATCCAGTGCTGCCAGTTAGTAGATGCTGCTCTGTGACAGTGTTACTGTTGCTGATGAGTTTTTCATCTGTTACTATAAGGTAACACACTAAAAAAGATAATGTGTTGTAGTTAGATTTACTTTTTAAACTGAAATGTCAATTACAATGTTAATTACAACGATGACCACAAAAGACTACATTTTCTCAAAAACTATAAAAGCTCCAGTAATGAAACTTAATGAAGAGCTGCTTCATGATGAAATGATTCACATACTACAAAACTACACATCTGTCTAAACAGAATGTTTACATTGGCTCATAACTGAAAAACCTTAGTGGAACCAGTTAAGTCTTTGTTTCCCTGTGTTCCTTGGATGCTTCTGAAACTTTTTATAACTGGGACACCTCATTCTGCCTGACTAGAGTTTCCACCATTTTGTATTTTGTAAAACACTCTCGACTCCCATTTTTTCACGCATCATTAAATTTTCTTCAAATCTGTTACATAATCTATTTGGACAACTGCAGATTCAACAGTAACAGAGTGTTTGCTAAGTTCTTTAGCATTGTCCTGTAATTGGCTGTTTATTTAGAGTGGGAGGGGTCCTGGGAAATTTATAATCATAACCTTTCAGTAAAATTGAGGCAGGCAAACTTTGGTGTGTTGCTGTAGCACACTACTCTAAAACATTCTGCAATGTTTCATGCAGACTGTCCAATAGGGGCACGAAAGGAAAGGGTTAAGCTTTCAGCTTCATATCTCCAAACTATAATGTCCACAATTTTACCTAAACATAATCGCTATGACGTCAGTAGGTGGCGAGTTATGAACCTGTAAATGTGGAATCTGTACCTATGATTAGGGAACAGAGACAATGACAGTCTGCACAATATTCTTTATGTACACACTTCCTGTGAGTATGTGAACACCATACTGAATCCTGATAACACACTGCCGCCTGCTGGACTGTTCCAACAGTGTTTTGTTTTAAACTGTACCATGCTGATCCAGGAGGAACAATGCGGTTTTCGTCCTGGCCGTGGAACACTGGACCAGCTCCATACTTTTGCTAGGGTGCTCGAGGGTTCATGGGAGTTCACCCATCCAGTCTACATGTGTTTTGTGGACTTGGAGAAGGCGTTTGACCGTGTCCCTCGTGGCATCCTGTGGGAGGGACCCTCTGATAAGGGCCGTCCGGTCCTTGTACGACCGAAGTAGGAGCTTGGTTCGCATTGCCGGCAGTAAGTCAGACTTGTTCCCGGTGCATGTTGGACTCCGACAGGGCTGCCCTTTGTCACCGATCCTGTTCATTATTTTTATGGACAGGATTTCTAGGCGCAGCCAGGGGTCGGAGGGAATCCGGTTTGGGGACCACAGGATCTCATCTCTGCTTTTTGCAGATGAAGTTGTCCTGTTGGCCTCATCAGACCGGGACCTCCAGCAGGCACCAGGCATGAGAATCAGCACCTCCAAGTCCGAGGCCATGGTTCTTAACCGGAAAAAGGTGGCCTGTACCCTCCAGGTTGGGGGAGATCCTCCCTCAAGTGGAGGAGTTTAAGTATCTTGGGGTCTTGTTCACGAGTGAGGGAAAAAGGGAGCGTGAGATTGACAGACGGATTGGTGCATCGGCAGCAGTAATGCGGTCAGTGTACCGGTCCGTCGTGGTGAAAAAGGAGCTGAGCCGAAAGGCAAAGCTCTTGATTTACCGGTCAGTCTACGTTCCTACCCTCACCTATGGTCATGAGCTTTGGGTCACGACCGAAAGGACAAGGTCGCGGATACAAGCGGCCGAAATGAGTTTCCTCTGCAGAGTGGCTGGGCGCACCCTTAGTGATAGGGTGAGAAGCTCAGTCACCCAGGAGGAGCTCG
>OMLM01018974.1:0-13350 GCA_900302695.1 Helostoma temminkii | reverse complement strand
GGCCATGGGATCATAAAAAGCAATGCATTTTATTCCAAATAACAATAACTAATTAATAATGAACTAATAATAAAACACATTTAGTTTAGGAGAACTTATATTATTTGCAGTCTCTTGTTTATTAAAGCTCCAGGCTGGTTGAAATTGGTTAGAGCTGTCCTGGGAATTAGCTGATGTAATAATCCTCTATGAAATCCTGGGTAGAGCTCTAATTAGGCAACATGACAAACATGGTGTGTGGGTCTTAAATTGTTTAATTATAGTAATTGTATCCTCATATTGAACATATACAGCAATAAACCCTAACCCAAAAGTGCTGATTCAAGAACCAGTGCAGATCAAATAAAATTTGTAAAATATGTATTTATTGTTTATTATGAAGTGTTTTGTTCCCATGTTCCCAGTAGGCTCCATGACAGTGTCTCTTAAGACACGGATCAGTGCAGTTCTCTTGCACACACATCATACATATATCATTTATTAATCTTATATTGTACATATTCCTTATTATTATTCTATCTTAAATGTTCTTTTCTCTATTATTATTTATTTTATTCTTGGTGACTTTTGCTCAGCTGCTCAATCACCAAAATGGATGATAAATATTAAAAGAGGCCAATTAAATGTTTTTACTTCATGCAGGATAATGTGTCCCTGTTTCATGTGATAAAACGTTAGTAGGTTTAAAAAGAAATATTAACGCTTGTTAAAATTGAACACGGTCCAGTTTATGTACATTGTGAGAGAGTGGAGACCATTAACTGATGGAGACTTTTGTCCGGATGCTGGCTAATAATGAACTGGTTTGGAGGTTGGACACTATCCATGGAGTTGCATGGCTGTGGATTTCCACAGTCTCTGTTCCTGTCATCTTTCCTATGATAAAGAAAACAATCACTACTATGTACAGATCCACACCTAAAACATGTCACTGTACAATAGCAGTTGTGGCTTGAAGTGCAGGATACAGCCATGCTGCAACACTGTGATACCGATACCTAATTACCAAATGTCTGTGACTCCAGGATCTGATTTCTTTTATTGATCTATAACTATCAACACTTCAGTAAGTCACACCATGCACAACTGCACACTCATATGTAGATGTATGACTGATCAGTATGCTTAAGAATTTTTAAAATATAATTAGAAATTACAAAACTGGAGCTAAACAATAATGGCAGATATTTTTAAATGGTGATAAACACACCACTACAGATACCTTTACAGTTAAACAAACATCATCAGTATTTTTCTTTGGGACCCTATTTAGCACTGCAAGTGAACAAGTTCAAAATAAATTAGCTATTACATGTAAATTCCAGAGTTTATTTTATTCTTCAGTTGAACTTACTAAAATTATATTTATTTTACATATTTTATACCTGCAAAACTCTCCCTGTTTTAGAGTACACACAAAAAACAAAACAAATTAACATATGGCAGCACATGTGCCAATTTATGCATGTAATGATACAATAATTTAATACTAAGCAGACTGTACTATAGTCCACAGAATAAAGCTCTTATTTCATGTTATAGAAACCTCTGTTTGCCCATTTCATTTTTTGAGTAACTTTAGCAACCGTTGAAAATGTTTGTGGACAGAGATTTCATCTTTTTGATGCAATCTGCTTGATGCAATCTCCTTTGCCACAACTGCAAATCCTCTGCATTGGATTTGGAACAAATTGTACTCAGTTGTAAAAGCAGAGGTTGTTATTTAACCTCGTGTTTGTAAAATAATTATTGTAAACCATTCAAAATCCTTGAGCTTGCCTATTAATAAATAATTAATTAAGGTAATGGGTTAGATGACCTCACATGTATTAGTCTTTCCAAGTGAGAGAGATATTGCTAGGAATGTTACAGCTAGGACTTAGGTTGTACTGAACATGTGTGCCCACAGTGCTAACAAATAACACAATATTTTTTATGTATTTTGTGTATTTGTGTTGTTTTGCATCCCTTTAAAGTTACGTTGTATTCGTTTTTATCTGTTTTACGTCTCTTTGTGGTGTTTTTGCATGTCTTTGTCTAATTCTTGCCTGCTTCTAGTCATTTTGCGTCTGTTTATTTTAAGTATCTTTGTGGTTGTTTTGTAGTACTTAGTACTTTTAGTCAGTGTGGACATTTTGCATCTCATTTCTGACTGTTTTCTATTCATTTTGAGTCATTTTGTGGATGTTTTGTGTCTCTTTGTAGTTGTTTTTACACTAGTTGTTTGTTTTTTTTACTGAGGTCAGTGACTTTCAGTCTATGAGATATATCAACACAGACGATCCACTTGTTCTCTTGAAAGTTAAGTTGTACCGCTGTTACCTGTTTGCTAACAAATCACAGGTACGACATTTAGTGTATTTGATATTATATGCGTAAAGCTGAAGTCGTACTTCCGTGTTTGTCTCCCTTCCTTAATCCTCTGCTGGTGACCCATCTTCAGCCTTTGTAGCGTCTCTGTTCGTCCCACAGTCCTTCCGTTGTTGCTGAAGTTACCATTAGCAACTGGGCAGCGCCCGGCTCAACAGTCGTTGGTGATGTCCCCGTAAATACAGCAGGTAGATAACCTTACATTTTGATATGGGTTGTTGTTTGTACCACGTTTAAAGACCGTTAGATACATTAACTGTGAATATTTACAAGTCAACGTGAGTTTTTGAGCAGATTTGCGGCTGTCTGGCCGGCTAGCCGAGCGTGCTAGCTAACATTAGCTAGCTGAGCGAAGCTAGCTAATGTGTTATAGTCAAATATGTGGACATTAAAATGCGAACAGACTACTACTGGTGTCCATAGCGACAGTACACTGTGGCACAGCTTTGTTATCTGACCAGGAGACAGCAACACTGCTCGGCTAAGTTAGTTTTCAGTGGTGTCTGTGTGTGAGGCTGAACTGCTGTCAGGCTGGTAAACTTGTTTGTCGACAGTCATTGTCTGAGCCCTGGGGAAATGCAACCTGAAGTGAAAGTAAGGCTTATATTATCAAAGGTTACACGGGTAATGCAGGTGCTCAGGTACACATGCCAAAATCAAAGCGACGTGAGGCAGAGTGTCAAGTGCACTACTGTCACTACTGTAACATTAACATCACGTCTTCTTCCATAAGTACGCCCTCATAATAGTACTCTTTGCTCAAGGTGAGAAACACACCTGCTCATGGTCTTCTCAAAAACTGGTAACATTGTGTATGCTGCAAATACAGTGCTGCAAATATGATCTTTTTGCTTCAACAGCAATTGATTGTCGGTTTAGTAGATGATTAATTATCTCCTGAGGAACTACGACCCTACTGCTACCATTGCACATGCCAGCTGTTGCCTAATAAGAGTTGCACTGTTTAATGAAATCCACAGAGTTACAGGCCCATGACAGTTAAGGATTAGGAGATAATCCAATGTAAATAAAGAGTTAGGACGGTCTGAAATGAGCCAAGCTACATGATGTTTCAAGTTTAAGTTGTGGATAAATAGCTATTGTGAAAGATGAATATTACCTAATATGTTATGTATTTTAATATCTTGTGTGAACGTTTGTGTTGTGTGTACAACAATTGGCGTTAATCAACCCAAATAAGGGTCGTATACATACACAAATTTCCCACGTTACAGAGGAGTGGGTGGTTGTTGGGAGTGGAAGATTGGGGGAATGGTATGTTAAGTATGGAGCAGGACACAATGTAAGTGCCTGCTGGAGATGGCTGATAAGAAAAACTGGTCTAAACCTCCATCAGTCATATTTGTTTTGTTTGCTGGTTCAGTCTGAGGAGCTGAATTGTGTTATGAAACTAGTAACTGCATTTTTTTTTAATAATTCCAGGAGAGTATTAGTATATTGTTGTCATCCAGCTTTAATCGTCTTATTTATGTGTTTTCTAGGTAAACTCTCCCAGGGTTACAAACAGTAAACCCCTTGAAAGGCATGTGATTGTAGGCTCCTGGGATGTCTGTGTGTCTCACATAATGTCACAGTGAGTGGCACTGCCATGTTGCCAGGAGTCGGTGTATTTGGCACTGGGAGCACAGCTCGAGTGCTGGTCCCTTTGCTGAAAGCTGAAGGGTTTGAGGTTCATGCCCTCTGGGGGCGAAGCGAAGAGGAAGCCTGCTGCTTGGCAAAGGAGCTTGGCATCCCATTTCACACTAGTCGATCCGATGACGTCCTGCTGCACCAAGATGTCGACCTTGTTTGCATCTATATTCCACCCTCAATGACGAGGCAGATTGCTGTCAAAGCACTTGGTAAGAGGCCATAAACAGAAGCACACATAAGAGAGTATTGGTGGATGTTCAAAGAAAAACAGCAGATTTTTGGGGGGTCATGTAAATGGTGGCTGCTTTTTCCTAAACACAGATTAGGTTTACATTCCAGTTTGCATTTAACATCATTGGTTACACAGTCTGTGACCTGACAAAGCTGGGTGTGTGTAAGATTTGAATTCTTTTGTCTCCCCAAAAATGCCTGTATTAATCTGTAGAGGGCAGGTCAATGAGTGTTATTGGTCAATAAAACTTAGAGTAACATGATCAGCATCTTATCAGAGGAGAGTAGATCTACAAAGTTAACTCACTGTATCTGATTGAATTCCTGAGAGTTCAACTCAGCTTCCTGTTTTAGTTGGAACTTCCTGAGGGGGACCACGCCAAAGGGTTTGTCCACAGCAGTATTTCCAAGGGAGACTACAGGCTACTGTTCTCTGTATTTAAAAACTAAGCTCATCCTCTAGTATAAGATGTATCACATGTGGTTGCAGGACAGTGTGCCCTGAGACCATTTAGTATTCTGCCATTTCAGCTGCTTTTTAAAAGCTTTATGAACAATGGAACAACAAAGGTTAACATTGCTTTTACTTCCAAGAATCTGAATCAGTAACAACAACACCAGCATCTATCTGTCTGCAGGTATAGGGAAGAATGTTGTGTGTGAAAAAGCTGCAACGGCCGTGGATTCATTCAAGATGGTGACTGCAGCCAGATATTATCCCCAGCTGCTCAGCATTATGGGCAATGCCTTGCGCTTCCTGCCTGCTTTTGTTGCAATGCGCAAGCTGCTGTTGGAGGGCTACGTTGGCGAAATGCATGTGTGTGATGTCCGAGTCTACGGCCCGAGCCTCCTGGACGAGTCATACGGCTGGACCTGTGAGGAGCTCATGGGAGGAGGCGGTCTGCACACTGTCGGCTCTGCCATCATTGACCTTCTAAGTTACCTAACTGGTGCTCGCGCCCATCGTGTCCACGGGTTACTTCGGACCTTTGTGCAGCAAAACAGTTTGATCCGAGGCATCCGCCGTGTCACCAGCGATGATTTTTGTTTCTTCCAGATGTTGATGGGTGAAACTGGATCCAGCTCTGGTGTGTGTTGCACTGTGACCCTGAACTTCAACATGCCAGGGTCATACGTGCAAGAGGTTATGGTGGTGGGATCCACTGGGAGATTGGTCGCCAGGGGGACAGAACTGTACGGTCAGCGCAATGGGAGTAAAGGTGAAGAGCTGCTGCTAGACGACAGTGGGTGGGTGGGACCAGAGGTAAAGGGCATGCCCCTGCCCCATCTGCGAGGGCTGAGCTCCATGGTAAAGGCATTGAGACAGTCTTTCCAGGCTCATGAGGAGCGCAGGTCATGGGCGCGAGGACCAGTTGCGATGGCACCGACTTTCGAGGACGGTCTGTATGTGCAGACGGTGGTCGAGGCAGTGAAACGGTCGAGCTGTAGCGGGGAATGGGAGTGTGTTGAGATCATGAGTCAGGAGCCAGATCCAAACCACAACCTGTGTGAGGCTCTGCAGAGAAATAAGAACTAAATATATACTGTATTTTTACAACCAGTGCAACAACTACATGTCTGACAAAACTGGGCTCTGAATGTTTTTCCTTTGATTCAGCTGCCTCGGCAGTTTACATTACACGTGACTACTTTGCTTTTTCACATTCTGTCACAGTTTGAACAGAATATTTTGGTTGAGATACTATAACTGTGTTATAGATGTATGTGCCCTTATTTTTTGATAAACACTAAATTTGTCACAGCTCCATTATTCTGCCCATTCACACCAGACAGTCCTTTTATTGTAAATGTGTTAAAATAACTTTGGATTTATATAAAAATCAACCTGTGCTCTGTGTGGCACATGCTAAAAGTTAGACACAATACGTTTTTTTTTCTCAGAAGCTTGCATCATCACTGTGAATTACCTGCTGAATAAGGAAACCACTACACATTTGTGAAAAACATTTGAGTGTTTGGACTAACCACAGCTTTTGTTTTCACATTAAGAGGTTTGTCTGAATACATCTACATGCTAAGAGTTAGAAGAGCTAGGTTCAAATTTGTGTTTCTCAACATTTTGTGAACAATCTTTGTATCTAGAAGATACGTCACTAAGCATCAGAGAGAGATTGATTCAGATACTGTGAGGTTTAAAATTTACTGTAGGTGTAAAGCCCAACATTTAAGTCTTTGTTGTAGATTTTGGTGTTGAGGAATTATTAACACCTTTTATTCTGAAAGAAAATGTGTACCTAGATACAAATGTGAATATCAAGGCATGTGGATGATTTGACTCACAAATTGATCATTGGTTGACTCTGGCAGAATTCAAATGATTCTCCACCAGATCTCTGTAAAATCCAGGCTGAGAATAATGGAGCTGTGTAGGTTTATTTTTTTGTTTTACCTTTGGAATGTATAGTAAGCACACATGTAGATAGTTGAAAAGATTGCATACATAAGATACCAGGGATTGTAAAATAAGCTATATCTCACACAGAATGTGTAGCATTGCCCCTCAAAATCCACAAAAGTGACACTTCAGATCGATTTGGCTGAAGTATCTGTAAGTTAGAAAAGAAGCTGTAGAAAGCTTCCTGCTTCATGGGCACAGCAGATGTATGGGGCTGAAATAATGACCACAGTGGATTTCAGTAATTTTCATAAACCTGCCTCATCCATATGCTCAGTGTTTTCAGTCATACATTTATCAAAGCGTACTGCTACCAAAACAATGAATGACTTAAAGAAGCTTCAAGGAGCGTGATGCTGAGTGGAACATATGGAAAGATGGAGGTGACGGGTTATGACTGTGAGGGAGAGTTTGTTGTCCGTTTTCCACTGTGAAAACTTGACACAAATGTTAATCCATGTGACCATAGAAACTGCCCATGGAGAAGGAAACTACCTGTGTTTACCAGCTACCACACAGGGTAGATATTAGGTGGAGCAATGAGTTAAATCTGACATTAAGTAACAAGATTATAGATAAAAGGCCTGAGTTTAAATGTGCGTAAAAGTGTTTACATATGTTAATTATCAGAGTAATTTTATATGTTTTTACTAGATTGTGTGGGGATACCTTACCCCTTCACATCAGTGATCCTTAAAACTTACTGATGTTTTTGTTGAGTAGAACCACTGGATTTGACACACGTGAGTGAGTTTGTGCCACTATAACACGCTCAGACTAACAGACCGAGAAGGTTTAAGGTTTCTGTGTTCGGTTAGTCTGTCCCACATGGGGTCTGCGAACATGCATATTACACGCTTACCTCACGCTAAGCCAACAGTGCTTTATAAAAATAAGTTTACATGAAGTGTCTTTATAACATACAACACAAATTTGCTTGTGGGATGCTTCTTAACTCATTTCTTAAATACATTCCACCTGAGTTTTCACCATCCTGTTAACAGTTTTCTTTTTTGCACTGATTCCACATATTTAATATGCAGTTTAAGGATCATACCTGTCGACTCACTGCAAAAATTAAATTAACATTTGTCTGAATAAGAGTTTCTATTTATTTTTGTCTTGCTGTGGAAGTTTCCCATTGTTATTCTCGTCAGTGTTTGTCTTCGGCCTGTGGATTTCTGTTTTAAATGATAATGTGGCTTTCTGACTGTTCTGTATCTGTATCAGTGTGACTGATATTTCATTTAATAAATACAGTTATATTCATTTAGTGCCTGTGGGCAGACCTCCACTTGTTGCTTTATTTTTATTTATATGTTTGTGTGTGTTTTTTCAGATGTAAAATTTTAAATCAAAGTAGAGTAAAAGAAAGTCAGAAGGTTTTGGCATTGTTGCCACCAAGGTAGCGTCAATAGTCCACTGCTATTTAACGTTACCACTGACATTACCCTTAAAAGAAAAGTCATAGTCATCATTGCATGTGGATGATTTGGAAAAGACAAAAATGTCTCCTGATTAAAGCAATAGTGAGTTTTGGAGAGAATTAAATTCGTACAATTTGGGGATTTTTTCAGTAGAATATAAAATAGACCATATACAGGGGTTAACACTGCAGCAAAATATTTAATATCTTTAACAGTTTTCATATCCAGAATATAAACCTGTTAAGGACTGGAAACAAATTCCTGTGTGTGTGTGTGTGTGTGTGTGTGTGTGTGTGTGTGTTAGTGTAGGCCAATGAAGCTGAATCGATTCAGTTCTATTCTACTCTACTCCACTGTGTAGTGATGCTACACACCTCGTGTACAGTAGGTGGCGATGTGAACCTTTCGCCGTGTTTCACAGATCGACATTAAAGTTACCGAAGAAGAAGACGATGACGTCAGGCGTCAGCGATGCATTATGGGTCAGCAAAACAGTAACAGTTAGGACCAAAAAAGTGATTTTTTTTTTCATAATACCGAGAAGTGAAAAATCGGTCTTTTAATTTCACTGAAAGCCACAACGCTGAGTATAAACAGGATTTAGACCCGCACCACCTGAGCGACAGCAGCTCGGGGATGTTGCGTGTTGGTGCAAAGAGAGATTTCCGTAAAAGAAGCGTCGTTTGGCGCTTCTTCAAACCCATAGACTCAGGTTCGGTCCAGTGTCTGCTCTGCAGGGGGTATCAGTCCAGACAGGGTCAGGGCAGCACCACGGCCATGCTCAGACACCTGCGTGTCAAACATCCCAAAGAGGTTTCCAAGAAATGTAAAGGACTGATAGCTGAAACCACCAACGGTCATCCGGACACAGAAGCGGACGGTGAACAGCTCTGCTCCGGTATGATTTCACCCGAGTCACTGAGTTTACTCGTGTTTCGTTCGTGAACGATTCGTTCAATATGAACTAATCTTTTATACGACTTGGGAGTAATGAGTCCTCTCAGTGAGTGATTCGTTCATTTTCAGTTCATTGCTGTAGCTTCTCTCGCCACATGGCAGCAGCTCCATAAGCTCAGTCAGCAGGACAGGAAACAGAAATGAGCTCCGGCTCTGTGTCAGCAGCACTACAGTGCTTTCACGAGTCGTTCATACGGATCGTTACGGATCGTTGTTTCGTTCATTTGTAACGTGAAAGCTACCGAGTCACTGTCGCGCAGTTAAACAACAATATCAGGGAGGATGCAGGACACAAGTCACTTTATTGTGGTGTGTATTTGTTTTTCTATGTTTTCACATGGTTTCAAGTGCTTGTGGCATTTTGTGTATTATAATTTGTCAGCTGAAGCAAACCATGTTGTCTTTAGTATATAGTGTCGCCCAATAGAGGGTTACACCGCAACCCGCTGTGAAATGAACGAAATGACTCAAAATGATTAGTTCACTTTACAGTTCGAGACTCACGGATCTGAGTCAGTTCAAAGAATCGAATTTCCCTTCTCTATGAAGCACTGGGTCAGTGGTTTGTTCGGTTGCATTTTATATATCCCGTTTTTCTGACTTAAATCATCCTTTGCCAGCTTAGCACTGATTTCCCCAAGGTAATCAATAAAGTATCAATTATTATTATTAATATTAATATTGTTATTATTATGCCATTCTGCAGTAACCTGTGGGTGTGTGATTTGGACGAACTTGTTAAACAGGTGTCAGGGTATGAAGTCTGGCTGTTGTATTGCCCTACTGGTTTTAACTGTTTTTTCAGATCACTAAAAAAGAGGCAGTGCTCACTGAGGTCGCCAGGTTCACTTTGCCCTGCTGGCACAGATGTTACAGACATGTTAAGGTGCTTTGTGCAACTGTGGAAATTCTTAATGCCCTTACCTTTTTGTAACCTAGTCAAATTATACTTTGGCAAGAAAATGTTTGTTTTCGTAATTGACTAGGTGTGCTTCCAGGAGCTGTGGATTAGACCTGTGTAGTGGTCTGCGTCAGCTCAGTGGAGCTCCGAAATGTTCAAACTTAAATAAATAAGTAGGACATTATGAAATGAATAACTGTATGAATAAATAAGAGACAAATGTACGACATGACAACAAAATTGTGAAATAAACGAACACATTCAAAATTTTCAGCTCATTATGATGGAATTATTTTTCTGATTTATTGTGAAATGTTATTTCATTGTGCTTATTTTCATAATACATTCAATGCATTTTTATTTCAAAATTTAAATGATCCAAAATTCAAATTTATTTCATAATATGGAGGGTGGTGGTCTGATGTTAGTTTCCTTCAGTTCTTCTTATTTTAGGTGAGAAGAGATTTTAGCAGAGAAGATAACCTAGTTAAGATAGTCACCATCTAACTACTTCCTACAACTCTATAAAGAATGATAACGCTACGTGTTTCTCCTGCAAATCACCAACGTTAACTCAGTACACATTGATATTTTCTCTCCTAACAAATTGGTGGAGGTTTTTGCTATGATGAAATCAGAAAGCACATTTATGTCCCAGTGACAAAACTGATTTTGAAAAAAAGCTCAACTGGGCAGACAAGGAGTCACCAAGCTGTCATTACATAACGTTTACAAGTTTCATGGACTGTGTTAGCGTTAGCATTTGGTAATTTTGTGAACTGTCTGGTCTGTTGTGAACTTGGACCACGGACAGCTTCATTACCAATATGCTGCTGCAGTTGCACTCTTTTCCACAGACGTTAGCTGCTTTAACACATGCACTCTGGACTATCTCCAGGCGATCAGGTCCGGACTTGGACTTGGACTTTAACACACGCAGCACTCAGCCTTTTACTTTAGTCTGAGTTGCAGCTATGTTTAAAAGTGTATATGACCAACTACTGCAGAGGAGTATACATTACAGGTTAAAACCTAAATTGATACTTTGTGTACTATTACTTATGGCTGAGTAAAGGATCAGCCAATCACAGACAAAGTCATTCTGCTAAAAAGTGGCATTATGAAAAGAGTAGGGCATGGGGAATAACTCAATTATGAAATAAAATTTGACTTTGGATAAATGACGTTTTGAAATAAATCTAGTGGGATAGAATATAAGGTCTCTGCAATAATTTTTGTTAGGGGGAAAACAATTAAGATAAAATAATATTTCACAATAATAAGCCATTTTCTAAAGCAGAACACAAAATATTACACAATAATGAATATTAATGAGTACTTTCATTGTCATATATTTTCTCTTACGTTTTCATGCTATCATTTATTTCACAATGTCTCATTTATCTATTTAATTTTGAACATTTTGGAGTTCCATAGTAGGGTACCTTAATAAACCTGAATTTCTTTTTTCCTCCTTGATGACAAGATGCCAAAGCCCAGCAGAAAAGCAGCCTCAATTCATCCCCTTTGTTTTAGTGTTGGTATCTAGTTAAATTTTTACGCCATACAAAGTTCTGTGTATTTTTCCCTAACAATTAATCCATAGTTACATCAGTCCACCAAAACTTATCACAGGAATGGGAGTAATGGTTTCAAATTTGGCACAAATGTCCACTTGGACTGGAGGGTGAATGGAATACGTTTTACTGGTAAAGTTTAAGGTCACTGTAACCTTGTGTATGTCCAATTTTTGTCATTGCTATATCTCATAAATGCATCAAGAGAATTTCATTATGTTTGGCACAAATGTCCACTTGGACTCATGAAATAAATGCGGTCCAGTCTAAACAGAACTGCATGGTTGGCAGATGTATACAACTGCAGTGAGTGAATAGAAAGAAAGAATGGTTCATATTTTTTGGCCATTAATGCAGTAAACCAGATAATTCACATTCACTTTTTCTTGCCACTGTAGATGTTTCTTCATATGACTGCTAAGTTAACTGCATGACTACACCAAATAGACTGAAATAAAGCAGCACAAGGGCTTAGACAATGTCTGAGTTGCTAATTAGAGTTAATTTAATATCTCCCCTGTCTTGGTGAAAACCCTCTTAAAATCCTCACCACTATTTACATTGGATGCATGTCTACACAAAAACTGTTAGAGACGAGGGAAATAAAAATAACAGAACATTTGCTTTGACAAATGTTATTGTCAATAAGTGTAACATTTTTGTTTTATTCAGTGGACATGGCCCTGGAGGATGGAGACTCTGACAACCCTACCACTGTGAATGAAACTGATGTTAACTCTACCATTAATGGCTCAGAGGAAGCTGCAGAGGAAGATCTGGCAGAACAAATGGCACACAAAGAGGCAAGCAGCGACCGCTTTATAACGCACAGAGGACAGAAACGTAGTTTGATATGGATGTATTTCGATCGCTTGTACGGTCAGGATTCTGCTCGCTGCCTCATTTGCATGAAGACGTTACAGTGCTGTGAAAGTGGTGGCACAAGCAACCTCCGCCGGCACATGTCAAAGAGACATCCCGTGGCGTTTTCTAGACTAGTGTCTGGAGGACGCAAACAACCACCATCCATCTCAGCAGCGGGCTCAAATACCAACGGTGACACAAAAACACCATCAGAGCCTGTTGGTGCAACAGAACAGAAAGTGTTTTCAGGTAAGTCGATGAGTTAAAGATCATAAGTACATTGTTATTCAGTAAGTTATTCACCTGTTTGTTAGATCCTTATTATGTGTCACACTGTCCTTGATGGGACGGACTGGTGGGTAAATATTTATTTCACAGTCAGGCAACTGACATCACTGATAGATTCCCAGAAAATCCTCAGATATAGTTTGATGTTAACCCTAATTCACCACTGTTGCCCTTCCCATGAGTGGTCAACAAAGAAAGGTCACACCAAGAACATACTGTATAACAGCCTCAATGGAATGTGTAGTAAACAAAAGGCCTCTCTTGCTGTGGCAATATACAGTCCTGTCTGAAATTACTGGTGCAGCTTTTTGCTGTAGACAGAAGCCATATGTGTTTAAGATCAAACGATGGATATAATAATTACTAAATATATAATTAATAAAGTTTTTTTAATCTTTAATGACACGGAAGTTGAGAAATTCATCTTTAATTTGATGCTGTGTACAATATGATGTTGTGGACACTGCAGCACTGCACCTTATGTGCCTGATAGCCTCACTGCTCCAGTACTTTAGGAGGAGACTCTAACGTCATGAGTCCACCATCTAAAGAACACCGAACATAAATAACATTACTCTACAGTTTTGCTCAAGGACAGAAGGTACATCAACCCGAAGGTTATGAGGCCAGAGTAGGTTTTTCTCACCTGTGTCAAAGTGTCTGTTT